>PVIY010020316.1:0-44288 GCA_004026745.1 Myrmecophaga tridactyla | reverse complement strand
ATAGTAAGTAAAAAAGAGTTGGGGTGGCTTTAATATATGAGATAAAATAGGCTTTAAATAAAAAACTGTTACAAGGGACAAAGATGGACACTATATATTTATGAGAGTACCCAATTCAATGAAAAGGTATAACAATTATAAACATATACACAAAAGAAAATTCCAGAATGAAATCCTTTATGAATATGGGGGCCAAAATTCTCTGCAAAATACAAGCAAACTGAATGCAATAGCACTTTTGTAAAAGAGTTAAACACCATGACTGTGCTGGTTTGAAACTATTATGTATTCCAGAAAAACCAAGTTCTCTTAATCCAATCTTGTGGGGACAGACATATTGTTTGTTGGGTGGGACCTTGCGATTAGGTTGTTTCCATGGAGATGTGACCCCACTCATTTAGGGTGCATCTTAGCCCACTTACTGATTAAGTAAGTCCCCTTTTAAGAGGGAGACCTTTTGAAGAAAGCACAGACACTTGGAGACAGAAAATACCCTGGGAGATGCTAAACTAAGAGATGAAATCCACAGTTTGGCCTGGAGAAGCTAAGAGAGAGCCCACAGCCACTTAAAGAAAAAATGCTCCAGGAAAGGCCAGAAGGACCTGCAGAAGCTGAGAGAGCCATTTTGAAACCAACTCTGAAGAGAAGTTCCAACCAATGTCACCATGTGCCTTCCCATGTGATGAAGAAACCCGGATGCCAGTAGCCTTTCCTCAGAGAAGGTATCTTCTTTTTGGTGTCTTAATTTGGACATTTTCATGGTCTTAGAACTCTAAATTTGTAAACAAATAAATCCCTATTGAGAAAGTCAGCCCATTTCTGGTATATTACATTCTGGCAGCTTTAGAGAAATGAAACTTTATATAAAATCACTAGGAAACTTTGAATAGAAAGTAACTTCTTCATCTCATAGTTAACATCATACTCAGTGGTGAAAACTAAATGCTTTACACCTAAGATCAGGAACAAAACAAAGGTGTCTTCTTTCACTTATTGCTATTCAACATTGTACTGGAAGTTCTAGTCAAAGCAAATAGGCAAGAAAAAGAAATAAAACGTATGTCATTTGTAGAGGAAGAAGGCAAACTATTTTTATTCTCAGAAAACACAATCATATATATATGGAAAATCCCAAAGAATGCCCAAGAAAGCTACTAGTACTAATAAACAATTTCATCAAGAATTTCAAGAATTTGATATTCTTACAAGCAGTGTGGACAACTAAAGCTATAGGCTGAGCACCCAGTCTTGGGGTTTGTTCATATGAAACTTAACCCCACAAAGGATAGGTCAAGTCTACTTAAAATCTAAGCCTAAGAGTCACCCCCAAGAGAGCCTCTTTTGTTGCTCAGATGTGGCCTCTCTCTCCAGCCAACACGACGAGCAGTCTCACCACCCTCCCCCTCTCTGCATGGGACATGACTCCCAGGGGTGTGGACCTTCCTGGCAACGTGGGACAGAGATCCTGGAATGAGCTAAGACTCAGCATCAAGGGATTGAGAAAAACCCTAGAATGAGCTGAGAATTAACATCAAGGGATTGAGAGAAACTTCTCGACCAAAAAGGGGAAGAGTGAAATGAGACTAAGTGTCAATGGCTGAGAGATTCCAAACAGAGTTGAGAGGTTATCCTGGAGGTTATTCTTACACATTAAGTAGATATCACCTTCTTGTTCAAGATGTAGTGGAGAAGCTGGAGGGAACTGCCTGAAAATGTAGAGCTGTGTTCCAGTAGCCATGTTTCTTGATGATGATTGAACACTGATATAGCTTTCACAATGTGACTCTGTGATTGTGAAAACCTTGTGTCTGATGCTCCTTTTATCTACCATGTCAACAGAGGAGTAGAACATATGGAATAAAAATAAATAATAGGGGGAACAAATGTTTAAATAAATTTAGTTTGAAATGCTAGTGATAAATGAAAGCGAGGGGTAAGGGGTATTGTATGTATAATCTTTTTTTTTCTGTTATTGTTTTATTTTTCTGTTGTCTTTTTATTTCTTTTTCTAAATCAATGCAAATGTTCTAAGAAATGATGAATATGAACTATGTGATGATATTAAGAATTACTGATTATATATGTAGCATGGAATGATATGGTAATATTTTTGTTTGTTGTTAATTTTTTTAATTAATAAAGAAATAAAAATAAACAATTTCAGCAAATTTGTGGAGTACAAGATCAGCACGCAAAAATAAGTTGCATTTCTATACACAAGCAATGAACAGTCTAAAAAGGAAATGAAGAAAACAATTCCATTCATGATAGTATATTCAAGGACAAAATATCTAGAAATGAATTTAACCAAGGATGTAAAAGATTTGTATGCTGAAAACTATAAAACATTGCTGAAAGAAATTAAAGACAACCTAAATAAATGGCAAGACACTCTATGTACAGATGGCAGATTTAATATTGTTAAGATGTCAATATTACTGAAGGCAATTTACATTTTCAAAACAATCCTGATCAAAATTCCAGAGGACTTTTTTGTAGAAGATTAATCACCAAATTAATATGGAATGGCAAGAGACCCCAGATAACCATTACCATCTTGAAAAAGAAATTTAAAAGTTGGAGGGCTCTCATTTCCTGATTTCGGAACTTAGTACAATCTTACATCAATCAAAATAGTTTGGTACTGTTTTGGATGAACAAATAGACTATTAGAATAGAAATGAAAGTTCTGAAATAAATCCATCCATCTATGGCCAATTAATTTTCAACAAAAGCACTAAAGTCAACTCAATGGGGAAAGAATATTGTATCCCACAATGGTGCTGGGAAAACTGGATATCCACATGCAAAAGAATAAAATTGGACCCCCGCCTCATTACATATACAAAAATTAACTCAAAATGGATCAAAGACCTAAATATAAGATCTAAAACCATGAAACTCTTTGAAGAAAACATAGGGGAAAATCTTTAGGACCTTGTATTCAGAATGGATTCTTAGATATGGCACCAAAAGCATGAATAACCAAAGAAAAAAATGGATAAATTTGACTTTATCAAAATTTAAAACTTTTATGCACAAAGAATATTATCAAGAAAGTGAAAAGACAGGGTGGGCCGTGGTGGCTCAGCAGGCAAGAATGCTTGCCTGCCATGCCAGAGGACCCGGCTTCGATTCCCAGTGCCTGCCCATGTAAAAAAAAATAAAAAACAAAAAAAAAGAAAGTGAAAAGACACAATCTATAAAATAGGAGATAACAGTTGCAGAACATATATCTGATAAGGGTTTAATATCCAGAATATACCGAAAACTCATACAACTCAGCAACAAAAAGACTTAACCAATTAAAAAATGGCAAAGGACTTGAACAGACGTTTCTTCAAAGAAGATATAAAAGTGGCCCATAAGTACATGAAAAGATGCTCAGCATCTTTACAAATTGGATACTGTTGGCCATTAGGGAAATGGAAATCAAAACCACAGTGAGATACCAGTTCATACTTATAAAATGGCTATTAGTGAAAAAAGAATAAAGAAGGAAAATGTTGTTGGTGAGGATGTGGAGAAGGAACTGTTGTGCATTGTTGGTAGTGATGTAAAATGGTTCGACTGCTGGGGGAAACAGTTTGGCAAGTTCCTCAGAAAGTTGAACATTGAACTACTATATGACCTGTCAATCCCACCTCTATGCACATACCTTAAAGAATTAAAAACAAAGGCTTGAGAAGATATTTGTACACCGATATTCATAGTGCCATTATTCACAATAACCAGAAGGTAGAAGCGACAGAAGTGTGAGGACCCATAGCCCAGGCCCTGCCCTGCCCCTTTCATTTTTTTTTTTTAGGTGGTGCATTGTTCCCTTTCCATTCTGAGAGGCACACATTCACCTACATGACTAGGGACAGACATTAGCGGTCAAAGAATGTAATACTCCTCCCCCTTTCTGCACACCAACCACTGTTCGTAACCCATCCTTATGAGACTCTACTGAACCAAATCTCATACGAGTCTGCTGAAATCCTGTTGTAACAAAGTCTCACTGGACCCTGTTACATTTTATAGGCCACCTTCTTGGTACATGCCTTCCTTTTGGTTTTGGGTGCAGAGTGCTGATCTTCATATCCCAAGTAGCCTCCATTGGGAAGATTTTCCTCCTATTGGTAAGTCTCTAATTAAAACTCATCAGTAATATTCTCCCTGGCATGCTCTTTGGTCTTGGGGTTGAGTTGGGTTGGAACATTTGGCAAGCCAGCCAGGAGACCAAAGAGCTGCTGGTCATCAAAAGCAAGGATACTGGGGAGGGAGACTCCCTAGGGGGAATCCTGGGATGCTCTGTAATGTCCATGTGGGAAGGAGTGGCTATCCTTCTAGACAAATGGGGATAACCAAGAGAGTTTGGAGAGCCTTATAATTCCCTGCCTGGACTAATTGTCCTCCTGCAACAGGCTATAGGACAATTGGGATTTCATAAGAACAAGGAAAGCTTCCAGGCAACCACACCTGTAGCCTGGCCTTTTTTTTGGAGGCCATGGGATCAATTATGGAAGAGGACTTGACAGTCAAAATGGCAGTTCACCACCTGAAAGAGGAACTTAAGTCAGAGAGGCATAGCGAGTAGCCCAAGTAGAGTTCAATGATGCTTTGAATGAGAGGCTACACTGGGTAGAAAAGAATTTTGAAATATTAGCAGGTCACTACATTAGGACAAGGGGACAAAAGTTGCCTAATTTTCAAGTAAGATACATTCTAGCTTTCCCCGGTTGATATCTCAGAGTGTGGGACCTAGTGGAGTTTTCTTGAGATGATGAGGGCCCCCAGTCTGACTGGGAGAAGGAGGATAAAGGGTGCAAATTTGTTCACCCTCTGATCCAACATAAGATTAAGTCAGAGTATGTCCCAACCCAGCTGGGCCCCCAGGCAGATTGGGATGATGCCACTGATGTGCCCCAGCCATGCCGACCAAGAAAAAAATACATTACGATGTGAGATTTCACTGCCTCTGAATTATGAGAGATTGGGATTCAGTATAGGTAAAAACCTAAAGAACTTTTATCAAATTGGCTACTGTGATTGCGGGACACCATTGCAAATGGTATACTGCTCTCAGGGCATGAGATGAGTCAATTGTCCTCTCTGGCCACCCATCCTTCTCTGCATCAATGCATGTATTCACTAGCTCCCTAAATGCAAACAAATTTGCTACTTACATGGCTCATATTCCAGTTCACAGAGGTGTGGCCCAATTTGCTCCATCAAACCCCACATTGGAACACCACAGATGAACTATAAGATGTATTAAGTGGGCTAGGGATAAAGCGTGTGATTTCCACACTGAATGCTGTTGGACCTGATAGGAATTAATGAGACTATTCAACTACTACTCCTAATCAGTAGTACAGGACGTTGGTGCCAATTCTCAGCACACTTATAAACAGTCCAGGAGACATGCTGCCCAAATGATTGCACACCTGGAAAAGACATCACCTAAGGCAAAGGGGAGCTGGAGTCAGAGCTAAGGGTTGCATTCCAAGGGGACACGATGGTTCAATCTGGGTGTCACACAGCCCACCCAGTTCCTAATAGCTGCTGGAACTAAAGCTGAGGATATTGATGGGCGGTCAAATGCAGTATTAGTTAGACTGTGGAGCAAAATTCCCAAAGCGCAGAGGTTTACTAGTTGAAATTGGGCCACTAGAGGAGGATGTGGATTCAGGTCAAAAGACATGGCTGACATCACATAGAAAGCCCTTCACCAGCATCACCCTAGCCCAGGCGGTCTGGGAGGCCTCCCCCTAGCATAAGGGGGTGGGTCATCCCCAAATAAGAAAAATACGTAGGGACCCTGGGGATTGGAGGCCAGTGGGGGATATTTTGGTCCCCCACTGATGAACATAGTAGGGTTTTGGCCTTAGTAGACACTGGATCTTAATGCATTTTAATATATGGGAAGCAGCCATGAACTGGGGGCCCCATGCCAACCATTGCTGGATACTGGGGCCAAGGCATTAAAGTGACACAGCAGCAATTATTAATGCAAATTGGCCTATTGCTACTTTAGATGTATATGGTATATATATCTCCTATCCCGAAATATATATTAGGAATTGATATTTTGCAAAATATTACCTTGCAAACTACCACAGGCGAAACCTAGCTCAGCTACTGAGTGGTCAAAGCTGTCCTTAGAGGACATGCTAAGTGGTCACCAGTGACACTAGATTTCCCCTAGGTGCACTGTGGCAGCGCATCAGTATAAGTTGCCTGGGAACCATCAAGAAATCACAACCTAAGGTAGGGAATTCTTAGATCATCTGAGAGTGGAAAGGTTGCCTTGATGCTATTCTATTATTTTAAACTGGGTCAGGACTGAAATCATTATTAAAGTATATAGGCACCACACAGCCTGAAAGCGTTCATGGTTCCTGCCCTTCAGTGGCTATGGATCAGTAAAATGACACCTTAGTAATAATAATAGCCATACCAGTAAGAGTGACAATCTATATTGTACTTAATATGTGCTAAAAATTGTAATGCTTTATAAATAGTTTCCCACTTATTCACCACAAAAAACCTATGAGTCAACGGCCATCCTTGTTTTGTAGATGACAAAACTGAGGCATCCAAAGCCACCCAGCTAGTAACTGGCAGAGCTAGATTATGAGCCCAGGCAGTCTGGTCTTGGAGTCTGGAGCTCTTAACCATGAATTGAATCAATGCTACAAACATGCTCTGTTCATATGGCCTTACAACACAAGGTTGATATGTTAAATTTAATGAAAAGTTGCCTCTTGTTTGAATTAGCAGTATAACTCAAACCCATTATGTGGGGTTATTATTGAAGTTTAAGGAAAAATTCATCTCTCCCCTCTCTGCACAAAACAAGTATCAAACTTCTGACTCTGCACTGAGAAATGGGATTTTGGCAGGCTTGTATTTGCAGATTATTGGATTCATACAGTTGTCACCCCCCTGCTTAACCAGGCTTCTGTAAATGTGGTCAGTTTTTTTGATCTGCCTGAAAGAGTATTTTTCAGCCTGCTACTAAGATCCAAATCCTCCTTTTCTGCTCTTCTGTGCTGGAGATATTTATAATTTGTTTATGATTTATTGAAATGTGCCTGGCTGTGGGAGAATTATCTCTTTTAAGTTTCAGTTCACTTAACCGTTCACTGCCTACTGTGTTCCCTTTGGGAACTTTGTCTTAAAAGGTGTTTCTATGAGAGCACATTCTCATCTAACATCTGTGAAATAGCAAGTACGATACAGGACACAATTTATTCTAATATTTTCTTTATTAAGGTCCTTTGTGGGCACAAAATGTGGTTGCGGGTGTAAAAGATGGCCATGATACCCTCATACATTTGCTTCTGTTTGATAACTTTGATGGTGAACTTTGGTTAAAACTGGTTTCAGGAAACTAGCTTCAAAAATCAATGGTCTTAAAAAAAAAAGTCAATGGTATTGGGGAGCAAGGGTATTTCAGTGCTAGAATTCTTGCCTGCCACGTGGGAGACCAGGTTTGATTCCCGATCCATGCACTTCCCAAAAACAAGCAAACAATCAAAACAAACAAAAAATTCAACAAATGCAATAACAGCTTACTCACATGGGAAAATAATGAAATGTGACACACCATACAGCATACAAAAAAAAAAAAAAAATCAATGGTGCTAAAAGATATTTTCTAACCAAACTGAAGAATTTCTCTTTTGTGTAGTTACTATTTAAAAACATCATAAGGTTATTTTCATAGCTACTTCCTTTGGTCAAATAATCTTTCTAAATACCCATAAGATATCAAAATTTTAAAGATGCATGAATGCCTTACCTCTATCTATATATCCTTTATCTATATATTAGCCTCTTAGAAGCATATAATAATGAATTTTGCCTTTTTTACATTAACACTTTACCTTTGTTAAAAGCTCTCTTGTTCTATCTTGTTTATCGTCTTTGTCTTTTTTTCCCCACACATCTTTCTTACTTAAACTTCCTGCCACACCTCTGCATTTCTTTCTTTCTTTCTTTCTTTTTTTTTTCTGGTAACCTAGGACCAGTAGTATTAGCAGCAGTCCTGAGAACTGGGTCAGGATGTTGGCAAGACTAGCATTAACAGGTAGGAAGGATGAGAATGGCTGAACAGCTTGTCTGGTTTGCTGCTTTTGAATTGCACAAATGAGTGGTATAACGAAAATAGAACCTATTTGGTTCATTTTAATATGCTTCTATAGAGGGCATCCTAATTTTACATGCCATGGAGAAAGCATAGCTCTTCAATTCTTTCTGTATGAACACGTCAATAGTACTAGAAATGCATAAACATTTAAGAGACAGAAATTGTTTACTACAGGGCTGTTTGAATTATAGGGCCTTGTGGCAATTCCAGTATCACTTATGATGCCTTAGCAGATTAAAATTGAATTCCTGAGTTAGTGATTGTATTTGCTGCCCAGTGTTGCTGGAACCAAGTGTCATAAATTTAGTTGCTTAAAACAACAAAAAGTATCTTATAGTTTCAGAGGTCAGAAGGGCTAAAATCGAGGTGTTGGTAGGGGTGCGATCCTTTTAGAGCTTCTAGGGGAGAGTCTATTCCTCATTCTTTTCAGCTACTAGAGGCGTGTGGCCTTCTTCCATCTTCAAAGCCAGCATTCGTATCACTCTGACTTCTACTTCCATCATCACATCTCCTCTGACTCAGACGCTCCTGCCTCCCTGTGGTAGGTTGAATTATGTTCCCCAAGAAAAGTCGTGTTCTAAATCTTTTTTTTTTCCCTTTTTATATTGGGAAATCTTCACACACATACAGTTCATAATGATATACAATCAATGGCTCACAATATAATCACATACTTGTGTATTCATCACCATGATCATTTTTAGAACGTTTGCATCATGCCTAGAAAATAAAAAGAAAAAAGAAAAACTCATATATACCATACCCCTTATCCTCCCACTCATGACCACTAGTATTTCATTCTATCCAATTTTTTACCCTTTACCCCCTGTACTATTTATTTATTTTTTATCCTTATTTTCTTACTCATCTGTCGGTAGTCTGGATAAAAGGAGCGTCAGACACAAGGTTTTCGCAATCATGCGGTAACATTGTAAAAGCTATATAGTTACACAATCATCTTCAAGAATCAAGGCCACTGGAACACAGCTGAACAGTTTCAGGCACTTTCCTCCAGCCACTCCAATACACCATAAATTAAAAAGGGATATCTGCATAATGCAGAAGAGTGACCTCCAGGACAACCTCTCGGCTCCGTTTGAAATCTCTCAGCCATTGACATTGTATTTTGTCTCATTTCTCTCTTCCCCCTTTTGGTCAGGAAGCCTTTTTCAATCCCATAATGCCAGGATTGTCCCCACTGCTTGAGAAAGAATTCCCTATATGAGGAAGTGGAATATTTCCTCCTTTCTCCCCCGTCCCCCAAGGGGGCTTTGCAAATACTTTTTTATTCTCTGCCCAAATTACTCTGGGGTATATTGTGGCATCACATTAACCTGTACAAACCAACAGGATCTCAGGCTCTATTCAAGATTCCATGTAATTATGGTGTTCAAATCAACTGGTCATACAATCTAAATTAGATAATGTGCTACCCAAAATATAAATTTTGCATCAAATAAACATCCATTTCTTTGGTCTCACACAGATGTTGAAGTTTAAAATATGGACTATATCATCCTTTGCCCTGTATTCTGGTTTATGTTAGTCCTATCCAAATCCTTTTCATTCATATCTCTAGTTGAAGTCTGATCACTTTCTCATCTTTTTTACCAGTTGCTATATGGGTAATGCTGACTTTCATAGGCTCAGTGCTCTAACTCAGAGTCTTAGGCATCAAAAACAAACAAGTTTCAGGGAATATGTTCTTAATCTTAATTCGTGTTTTTATGGGTTTGAATTTATCTGAAGGCAGGACCTTTCAAAGATGTTATTATCAGTTAAGATGTGACCAGTGGAATCAGGGTGGGTTTTAATCCATTTACTGGAGGCCATATAAAGAGGAGAAACTGGAAACCAGAAGTCATAGAAGTCCACACAGGAGCCAGAAACTAGAAGTCAGCAGGAACCAAAGAGAAGACACAAAGAGGGAGAGAGAGAGAAGAGAGAGAGTGAGAGAGAGAAATTGCCATATGACAGGAAGCAGAGATACAAGCCAAGGAACCCCAAGGATTGTGGCAAACCAGCACCAGAATGTTACAGACTGCTGGGGGAAAGCAGAGCCTTGCTGATGCCTTGAGTTTGGAATTCTAGCCTCCAAAACCATGAGACTATAAATACTTGTCATTTAAGCCAATCCATTGTGTGGTATTAGTCATAGCAGCATGGCATACTAAGACCCTCTCTTTAATAAGGACACTTATGGTGACTTTGGGCCCACCTGGATAATCCAGGATCATCTCCACCTCTCAAGGTCCTTAATTTAAATCTATAAAGTCTCATTCACACATTTTTGGGATTAGGATGTGGGTCCATTTTTCTTCTTACCACGTACCTGTTCGACAACAGCTGCTTGACTATTTTTACTGTTGATACAGTTTTAGGTAAACTGGAGTCACCTGAACTATACCATTTTTAGTGTCATTTTTACTTTCTGGAATCCTTCTCCACATATGAACCAAAACAACTGTGCCATGATGAATTATAGAACGATGTGGTCAACCCCACAGAGCTTTCTTGATCCACACATTCTCTGTGCTTGATGCAGAGAATCTACTGGGTTTTGACATCTTAGTTCTAATGACTGGCACATTTCTGAGTTATTGCACCCACCAATGAAATAAAGCAAATCTAATCCTCTGGATTAAAGTCCCAAATACATGAAATTCCAACTCTATCCCTTTACGAATATATGGTGGCTCTGAAAGCTTGTAACAGTTCTTATGGACCTTCTCATGCACATAATTTCTATGAAGTATGCTATGAGAATATTGTATCACCAAAATTAAATGTGTAATCTCCTCTTAGCACCAGTTAGGACAGAAAATAGCCTTTCTATTGAAACATTAAGAGAGTGGTGCTTTGTCCAAAAGAAAGACTTTTCATTGTTCTTGTCTCCATACTTTATTAGAAAAATTGATGTGGAGAACATGAGGGGAAGAATGAGCAATGAGGTAGGTGAGATGGCAGATGCCAGGTGGTGGTGGTGGGGCTTGTCAGACATATAATCTTCATCCTAAGAAATACTGAAGGGATTTAAATGAGGGGAGGAGGGTATGGGGGAATTCAAGGCTTGGTACTGGATATTTTGGCTTAGGGACACTAGATGTATGGTAGTGCCATTTACTGAGATGGGAAACAAAAGAAGAACAGCAGGGTTTGGAGGAGAGATACTGGCTAATTTGGAATTTCCTGTGGGACGTCCAAGTGGAGAGGCTAAACAGATGATTGACTGTATGGATCTGAGGCTTAGGAGAAAGGCTAGCTCTATGGGTTTATGACTTAACTGTAAAGATGGTAACTGGGAACTTTACTGGAGAGAGTGTACAGAGTTAGAAGACATGGTGTAAGACAGAGCCTCACGGCACAAACATTCAGAAGACAGGCATGGAAAATTGTTTCCCTATATATAAGACAAGGTCAGGAATTCCCTACTCATGTCACTGGGTTATGAGGTTCAAATGAAAAATGGTCTTTGAAAGTACTTTGTAAGGTATTATTCCAGTGGTTCTCAAACTCCAGTAAGAATCATATGGAGGGTTTGTTAAAATAGGATTGCTGGGCCCACCCAGGAACTTTTGATTATGTAGATTCTGGGGTGGGGTCCCAGAATTTGCATTTTGCTTAAATTCCCAGGTAATGCTGATCCTGCCTGTCCTTTGAGAACCACTGTGTAATACAGATATAAAATTATATCTTTGATTGTATAGTGAAATTGTTTCCCCCCAACGTTTTGTCCGTTTCTTTTCCTATTTTTTCATTCCTATATACTCCATCAACACATATTGTTGAAACTTCTTTATCCAGCTTTATGCCTAGCAATATCTTTTCACACACGTGAAAGATCCGCTTAGTGCATTAATTTTTTTGATTGTTTAGAATAATGAGCAACGACTTGACAGTTTGGTTAAGGAGGGCAGAAAAATATTTAGCATGCCTTATGGAGAAGAGATAAGTTGAAATAAAAAGTGGGATTTAAAAAAATGTCAATTAAATGCAGAACGCTACTACTTAACCAACTTTCCAAACCCCATTAGAGACCTCGTAATTTGATACTGAAAGAACAGCATAAGGAGTCAGGTAAGGGGAAAAATTGACCTCATTCTTTAGTCCTTTCCTAAATCCTGAGAAATGTGTACACCTCAACGCTCACTTTTTCAATCCCACAAAACGGGGAATCAGGAAAACGCATTAGCACCCCAGAGTACAGACTGGGAACACTGAGCAGGGAGGAGACTCAGCATCGCCAAGACAGAAGGAAACTGGGGGAGGGGAGAGAAAACTTCCTCTCGCCGAGAATCTGCCGCGCGGCCGTGGGAAGAGCAGGGAAGTAGGGAAATGTACCTCACACGTCAGCCAGACACTGCCTCTGGGCATGGGGGAAAGTGAGGGAGGAGGGGTAAACGCTGCACCAGAGCTCCCGCCTCTGGTTCTGAGTGGAGATCTGAAGTCCAGCGTTCTGCTTCACTTCTTTCCTCCTGGAGGCCATTTCTCCATTTTTAACCGAGATAAAGAAGAGGTGCCGGGCTGAGTCGGTGTAAACCAAAGTTGCTGCCTTCCTCACAGCAGACCCCGCAGCGACCTCGAGTCCAGGGAGGGAGGGTGGCCTTAGGGGGAGCAGAAGTTCTCCTGTGGGCAGGGGGAGGGGCCGTCAAGGTCCTCGCCAATCACGGATTCCGCTCCAGCTATCTGCATACATTATGCTAATAACAGACCTCCTGCTCCGCGCCCACCTCGCGGGTCTCCGGGCCGGGGCTGGCTGGCTGCGCGAAGGTGAATACATTATACTAATGAGCCGGCTCCGGCCTCGGCGTGGGGAGGGGGGCGCCCTGCAGCCGAGGCGGCGGGCCGGACGCCGGGAGGCGGGAGAGGACCGGGGGAGGGACCTCGTACACAGAGAGCGCGCGCACTCACACACTCTCACACACACTCACACGCGAGCATCCCGAAGGATATTTAAGGCTCGCACACGCGAGGCTGCGGAGATACTTCGGGAAGCCGCGACTTGGGCCTCGCGCCTTGCTTCTGCTCCTTGGGTTATTTCGTTTTCCTCTTTTCCTCCACCCCCCGCCCCTCCCTCCGGTCACCCCTTTTGCCCTGAGCTCTCTCGGTCTCTCTCAGCCTTTTTTTGCCTTTAACTGAATCCAGGTGGGACACAGGTCGGCGTGCGGAAAAACATCGTATAGGTAGAAATAAGGAAAACTAATAGAAAGAGAGACGCAACAGGTCCGGTGCTCCGTGGCAGCGGCTAGCGGCGCCCCTCTCCGCTTCTTGCCCGCAGCCCCTCCGGCTCTGTGCGGCGGCTCTCGGGACCTCGAAAACCGGTGTCAGCCTTCTGGGAGGCTGGGCGGATCATCGGGTGGGTTTCGTTTCGGTTTTTACTTCATTGCCACCCAAACCCCAGACTGAGGGTGCTTTTCACTCCCAGCTGGGAGGGGAGAAGATAGCGGAGGATGGTGCACGCCTGCTGGAATCGGAGCTGAGGGAAGCAGAGGTCCATCTCCGCTCTCGAGCTCCGACTCGGCCAACTAGTTGTGCAGGCACTGGGACAGAACTTTGGAGGAATCGGCCTTTTTTCTTTGCTTTTAAGATTTTTGGAGGTAATAGAGGGTGGTAGGCGAAGCCGAGGCAGCCGACCCCGCCACAATGCTGGTGAAGAAGCACGCCGGGAAAGGAGGGGGCCGTGAGCCCGGCTCCCGGGATCCGAGCCCTGCCGTGCAGCGCTGTGCCCGGACCTGGCCAGCGTGCGCGGCCCTGGCTGCCTTACTGTCCGTGGTGGCCGTGATGTTCTGCCTGTATCTGGGGGTGAAGACCAACGACCTCCAGGCGAGGATCGCCGCTCTTGAATCCGCCAAAGGGGACCCTTCCATTCGTCTGCTGCCTGATTCCCTGGATCAGCTCAAAGCAATGGTGCAAGAGAAAGTGGAGCAACTTCTGGCTCAGGTGTGAAAGGCTGGGGTATTTTGCACATATCTTGCACAGGCGCGAATCTGTGTACACGACCAGTCTTTTCCCTTACTGTGTGCATACTCCGTGTGGCTGTCTGTTTGCTTGTGCTAGACCACTGTAGCATACATTTGTATATGCTCATCTCTCCGGCTCTGTCATCATCCCTCAGTCTTCCCTGATGTTTGCATGATGAACATATATGGAGGTCTATAAGGGGACAGGGTGGGGTGGTATTTTATCTCTTTCTAGTTTTCTGGAATCACATGTGATTCTTTAACGTGGCGCCTATTCTTGCAGAGATAACATCTGTTTTTTTCCTTCACATCTTGTAAGAAGGTTAGGGCCATACCTGTTATTAATATACACAGGATACTCTTAAAAATGAAACATCCCTATATATGATTTAAAATTAATGATTACAGCATTAAGTGTTTTCATACTAAATATTTAAAAGGAAAAATATGTCTTAATTTTTGTAAGGGATGTAGTACCATGGGTGTTTGTGAATGCAGAGCCACTGTAGTTGAGAGTTGAAAGGAATTGACATGTTTATTAAGGCATGTCTTGTCTTGGCTTTAGACAGGAATTAGGGGTTTTTCTGGAACATGCTCTTCCAACAGAAAGGCTGTTTGGCAGTAGTTGCAGCACAGTGTGATAAAGCAATCGATCTTCATGTATAAAGTATTGGCTGTTTTAAGACCCACATCTTACATAGAACTGCAGCATGTTAGTATCAGGCTTTTGTACTGATTGCCTGTATTTGAGCTGGGGTTGAGAGTTGGGGTAGTTGGGGTAGTTGGGGTAGTTGGGGTAGTTGGGGAATGAGAAAGATGTTACACAAGTCCAGCATTCTTGTTACCATGTAAATAGTCTTTTTCAGCATGGATACTGTTAACTTTTGACTGAAGTCTAAGTACATATGTAAATGTTAGTTATGCAGGCTATCAAATACTGGTAACTCAGGCATATGGCCAGAGAGCTCCTAAAGAACCGATTTCTCCGCAATGCTGCTGCTGATTGTTAATACTTCTTTTCCTACAGAAATCCTATGAACATATGGCTAAAATAAGAATCGCAAGAGAAGCACCTTCAGAGTGCAACTGCCCAGCAGGTAAAGTGAAACTATTTAACAAGGTTTCTTTTGCAGCAGATCTTTTAAAACCAAGAACTGGTGTCTGTCAAGCCTACCTGTAATAATAGTAAAGAAAGAATGCAGATACAACTTACTTTAATAAAATCAACATGTCTCAGTCAAAAGAATGGCAACTAAAGCCCAAATATTATTTTAGGCAGCATACCAAGATTGGCTATGGGAAAGCAAAGGACATACTGATAATCATCAAAGAGAATACAGGCAAGATGAGATACAAGATGAAATTCTTGATTCACAGATTTAAAAATATTTTTCAGTTTTATGAAATTATCTTAATATCTGTAGTAAAAAAGATACATTGTAGAAATGTTAGATTCTGAATTCCTTGGTGGCTAATGTTGCATTAGTATGAGTTTCCCTATCATTCTTTTTGGCATATGATTACATTGGTAGGCCACCTTCACTTCCTCTGCTGCATTTTTCTTTTCTATAAAAAGCATTCTCTCTCCTATCTTATTGCTAAAGATGAAGACTAAAAGAAGATTGGTTCTTTATCTTGAACTTCCTATTACAAACTATTGCATTCTCAATGACTTCTCAGAAAAGGTTTTCATACTTTTGCCATTTTTCTGTGTAGCTTTTAAGAACTGTATTAATGACAGTATATTAGTAGAAGGATGGAGACAAGAGACCTCATGAATCAAACCTCCTTAGTAGTCATTTTACTTTTTCCCAGACCTCGGAGGCTTGGTAGTTATCTGTAGACCTCCTACCAATTTAGGAGCCCTTGGAATGTGGTCCTTGGGATACGTCTAGTGTATTCAACTGATAAAAGCCATGAAATACTCCTGAATCTTGAGATAAACTTTGTTAATGCATTTATGAAAATTTTAGTTTCTTTAATCATCACTGATGTAAAAGTGAGTGTCTTTACATTTTCTTTAATGACCAGGATCATGACGCTTAGATTTAAATACATAGACTTGGCTGTATACATGGAAAGGTTAGTTCCCATGTTTTTCCATATTCTGAGTTTTTTTTTCCCCTGCTGACAACTTGATTTGACACAGCTAAACTAGGCACCATGTCTAGCAATTTTTAATGTCGACCCCAGGATGTACATCATAAAAATGTTTGCTCTTTTTATGTTCTGCTACGTTGTTGACCAAATGCTATTTTTAAAATGATGTCCTTGGCTTGAGAAGAAATATATGTTAGGTAACCAGAAAACCTAGAGTTAACATTTGACATGGTGGGTTTCATTCTTAGTTATTTCAAGTTGGCAAAGATCTCAGAAGTCAGAAATTTGAGGAAGGCACTTTTCTAGGGCAGGAATTAACTCACAACAACCTCATCAGCCTGTACAGATTATTTAAATTCCCAGGACAGTTGGTATAGGACTTTACTGATTATACCACTTAGAGCTCAGCATTTTCTGTATACAATACTTTTACTAGCTGTGTGCAAAATAACTAGTGTTTAATTAATTGAATTCCTAGTGAATTTGATAAAAAGTAGAAAAATGCCAACCACGGCACTGAGTTTGGTTTTATGTGAAGATATAATTGCTTCATGAAATTTATTGTCAGTTAGTCTAATTTATAACCTGGAAGACAAAAATAAGGGAATACTATTAAATTCAGAATTTACCTTGTATTATCTTGGAAGATCAATTTGAATCATTTGTCATCTTAACATATTAAATTAGTAATAAATGGCAATTTCCCTGGCTTTTTTGTTGGCTCTCAGGAACAACTGCTTTACTTCTTGCCACCACTAGAGCCCCACATTACATCAGTTTTTACCCGGATACTTGCAAGGTAACATCTGAAGGTGCACATTCCATTATACAGAATCAAACAAGTTTCTTGCTGACTAAACTACTGTTATACAAATACTTCTTTCTGCTTGTGGGATATCAGACATCATCAAAATAAAGGCATTATGTTGGAAATAGTATCCCAGAGAAAACTGGGTATTTTAACTTATGGTCAGTGAAGTATTGTCTTAGGGCATGAATGGGCTGGCCAAAAGGATTAGAAAGGAGATACTGAGTTTCCCACCTGGTTTGGCTCTAACCCTGATTTGCAGGGACTACTAGTTGTCACCCAGACATCTGTTTGCAGGGCAGAGCCCAGCAAGTCTGTGACCTTAGCTCAGTTCCGGTGGACAGATGCCCACCCCTTGAAGTTGACACTCTTGTTGACAGTCTCAGCCAGAGAGCCAAAGCCTGACAGCAAAAGAGTGAGTCTGTACTGTTTATCTTCCACTTTAATTGCATTTGATAGAACTCAGTCCCAGCGAGGTTTATCCAGGTAGTTTACAACAAATTCATAGAACTTATAGATTTTTTTATATATATACAGGAAAGAACCTCTGTGGAAGAAGGATGAGAAAGACTATTTACTGAATGACTTCTAATTGTAAGGGTTGCACTTTCTCATTTAATCTTTACAACAACCCTGAAAGCTAAGTATTAGCAATCTCAGTTTACATATGTGGAAACTGGGACTCAGAGAAGTTAAGTAACATAGAAAGTTCAAGGTCAGGATTCATGCCCTCATTTGATGGAATTGAAAGCCTAAAGTCTGTTGAGGAACGAAGAATGAGTATAAGGCTTTGGCACAGTTTTTGGAATGGAATGTTGGGTCTGCTGCTAAATGATTATGTGGTCTTGGTCAAACTAATGCACAGACATCTTTGTGTTTTATTTTCCTCACCTGTACGAAATGGTCAATAACACCTTCCTTGCAAGGTAATAATTAATAAGTGGCGTGGCATGTTAGTGGCTATCCATTAGTGATAACAATTACTATTCCTTTTACTATAATATGTACTACTCAACTCTAATCTGGTCCATAGAGACACTTGATATAGGAGTATTTTAAATTCCCAGAACAGTTGGTACAGGACTGGAGATATTGGATAACTAGCTCAAAGCTAGTTAATGGCAGGTTTTGTGCTAGAACACTATGTTTAATTAAACAAATGCGTCTGTAGATAATTCGTGCAGATAATCAACTAGTCAGTGTCTCTCGACTGAGACACTGTGACGGTTGTTTCTTTACAGATTTTTATAGTAATCTCTTAAGTTGATTTTATGGAAATTTCAGGGAAAAGTTCTGATCTTTTAGGTCAGCTGTGATCCAACTAGATAGTATCTTGGCTTAGAAAAAGCATGGAGATACTTAAGACTCTTTTTACAGTTTCACTAACAGATGTTCTAAAAAAGTAGTTTAACTATCACGCTCATTTTCACATTATTCCTTTTCAAGCAGCTTTATTGATGTATCGTTTGCAAAATTCACCCATTTTAAGCATACAGTTCAATGATTTTAAAAAAATTATAGAGTTGGGCATTCATTACCACAATCCAATTTTAGACCATCACCCTCACCCCCTAATGTCATATTTATTTTTCTCATGCACTCAGGAGAGGCTCTATTTTTTGAATATGTGCTTTAAAGAAACCCAAATTAAAAAAAGCAAAACCCATACAAATTGAAGTTCTGTTTAGCAGAGTGTTTGATTTAGCAGAAGGTAAGCCATGGAAATTCAGCTGGCATCTGTGGCTTGGCCTCTGTAAAATTTTCTCCCCTCATCGGAGAGAATAAGTTGGCTTTTTGCTATGGCTGTGGAATTCTGTTTTGGGCTCTGTGCGTAGAGTCCTATGAAAAGTCTGTATAAGCCAGGCATTCTTATGGGAGGGTTTCTATGTGCCATTTGATAAAGAATGCTGAGAGCCAGGCAGCCAGCCAAAAGATGATTAGATACTAAAGGTTTCTGTACCTTACTCATCAGTAGTGTTGCCTGCCCAGGGTATTAGGTATAACAGCCTCCATGGTGTAGTGGACAGAGAATGCAAATGGGGAAGAAAGAATCCAGAGTTCTAATCCTGGCTTTGTCATTAACATGTTATATGATCTTGGACACATAGTCCCATGAATGACTTTTACAGACTCCATTGTCATATACCCAAACTAGGAGTGTTGAAGTAAAATGATTTTGAAGGGCATTTGCTGATTCTCCAAGTATAAATGGAGACCCTGCTGTATGCCAAATACTGTGCTTGCCAGTGGGAATATACTGATGGACAAGGCAGACTTGGAATTTGCCCTCATGAAGCTTATAATTCAATAAGGATGACAGGCGTTTATTTTCAAATGACATGAATTTACAGGTGGGATATGTGCAACCAAGAAAAAGTAGGGTGTCCTTTGGTGCGTGTGACCAAAATCTCTTCCGTGCTGTAGATATGAAGGATTTTTTTTTCTTTTCTCTGGGGAAAAGAAGAGAAAAGTATAATTCCCTTTTAGAAATCCACAATAGGCAAAAATTTGGCTTCTGATTTAAAAAAAGCTTCAGCAATGAATAAAATGTTGATTTGCCTAGTCCCACTTAGATTTTGGGTTTTCAAAGAATTTATGTTAAGATAATTGTACAGGATACCTGATATACCCACACTGAAACTTACCCCAACTCAAACAAACAAAAAAAAGGGATGATAAATATATAAAGGGCTGTTGCGGATAGGATGGTGAGGATTTATTCTCTACGTTTCTCCCAAAAATAGAGAGATTGGGGTTGGGAAAGAAGAAAAACTTTTTGTCTGATGGTTCTGGACAGTACAACTGGACCTGGTTATTGTATATTCATTGATAATCATTACATTTAGAATAGCAAGTCATCTTCTTAGAGAATAAGCTAGAGACAAAAAAGGGTATAGTAGATAAGTTCCCTTAGGCCCTCCTAATCTATGAAAATGATTGTATACAAATAAGAATAAATGTAAGCAAGTAAAAGTACATCTGTTTTCTAAGTGTGAGTTATACAGCTCTTAGTAACTGACTTTATGGTAACTTCCAAGTTTTGAGTGGAAATACATATTAATTGTTGGTAGCTTTAAGGTTGTGCGCCCTATTCCATCATTTAAAAAGGACCTTTAAATTACTTGGCATAACATAATTTTTTTTTATAAAGTCATCGGGATTTTGAATGATGTCCAACTTCCATAAATTTTATTTTATCTTATAAAACTTATATTTCCTACTAACATGGGTTTTCACTTATGCTGTACACTTTTTCTAACCAGCCACACAATGAATGGAAAGAGTGCATCAAGAAAATAATAATGTGTACATTTTCAATTATGTAAGGTAAAAAATAGTTGGGAGAAAAAAAGCAAATTAGAAATAGCATTAATGTTATTTAAACTAGAATAGCAGGCATTCTCCTCTTGTATGGCCAAGCAATACAATGTGACATCTGAATGTCTGAAAGCATTCATGTTAAATTGTGTCAGTCCTAATGAGTACAACAGTCTGGGTGTAACACTTTCAGTTGTTGCAGTACTGGTAAAACTCCTGTCACCCAAGGGACCAGGGACAAATTGCTACTTGCATCAGTGTTCTCCTTTCTTGGCTCTTGGGTTCTCATGTTTATGTTATTAAGAATCCAATTCTTCAAATATTCTTTTTTCTTCCTTACCTTAGTAATTCTGTTCCCCCCGCCATGGGCTAGGAATTGTTTAAGAGAAGGATATGAATTCTACATATAGTGTGATTCTTTCTAGCTCATTGGAAGACTATATAGGTACAAGTAGCCTCTTGGGGCCATAATAACCTACTGTGTTTCTGGTTTGCTTGTAACTGTGCTAAGCCAACTATATGGCATTTAAAAGAACAGTATCTAAATGTCAAAATTAGGTCTAGAAAATGAGAAGAGGAAGCGTCCTCTCATGTGCAGGATTAGGAAAATGGAGAGCTGGGAGTGGCGGTGAGGAACAGACCAGAATCAGGAATGTTTGCAGTCCAGGAGGTTATTTCCTGCTGCCGGAGGAACCCCACTGGACATTTACCAAAATAATGTCAATCTGTGTTATTTTGAGTGGAAACTATCCAAAACCTATCATAAATTTTTTTTATTCCATCCTAGTACTTTATAAACATTACTTGGTTGTTTGATGGAGGCTGCGAATGTGAAAACAGTGTGTGACCGCTAAACACAGTAGCATTCTTGCCTCCCTGACTTGTCAGCATGGGTAAAGTTCCCCGCAGTGGTTTAATGCACCATGATATTTAACAGTTGTTTTCCAATTTGTGTTAAAAACAACTGTGGCATACCCAATTCTTAGACATGGGTAGTGGCTGTTTCATTTGGGATTTGTTCAGCAGTCTCTCAATTAAAAGAAATACTGGAACTTTAAAATTGACTTCTAAAAAGGAGGGAATGCAGAAAGGTGGGATACAGAAGTAAGTGGAAATCACTTACAAATTAAAATAGAACACTTTTCGTTGGCGTCATATATTCCTTCAAGTGACTATTCTGTGTTATCTGATTCTTTGAGGAACTGCCACCAGGTGGCAGGTGTCTTCCCTTTGTGACCACAAGGTGGAGGAACTGAGCTGGACTTCCTCTAATCTTCGGACTCCTTCCCAATTAAAACTGTAGCTGACTTCTCTCTTGACTTCTGTTTGCAATGGAAAAGACTTATGGAAAGATTTATGGAACTCTTTCCACCTATGTTTGGAGGCTGGTATGTCCTATCAGTTTTGAGATATTTAAAAGAATCTAGTACGTTTCACATTAACATTGTCAGAAAGTTGAGTTATTTAGTAGTCAAATCCAAAAACAAGAACTTGAGACTGGTATTCCAGTAGCTAGAATAAAGGAGCTAAATGTAATCATATTTGTCAGTTGGGGATTTTTGTGCCCAAAAATGGCATTTAAAATTTCTCAGAATGAAGGATTATTTGGAATCACTTACCAGGCTTTTGACAATTTATTTGGAGTTCCTTTCAAGTTCATTCACCACATATAAGATGATAGCTAAAATAAGTTGTTTATTTTTCCTCATACAGAGTGCCTTAATCTGATGACTAAATTTGTCTTTTTGTAATAAAAGCATTTATTTTCCAGGATTGCCAAAAACCCTGTCTATTTATTTGGATAGTAATAGCTTAAATTTTAGGAGCTCTAGGCTCCTGGATTATGTACACAAAGTTTTTATTCTTGTATTTTAAATGTGATCAGCACATTTTAAAATACGTTTTTCACATTAGGCTCAGTGGGTGAGCATTATGGTAATATTGAGACTCACAATATAGTATGTCTATGTGTCTAACTAGATGTAGCCTGGTTGGAGGGGGGATAGAGTCTATGATATTTCCTTTATTTACCAAAGACGTCATGTGAAAGGAGAGCCAAAGGAGGGAAAAGCTACCCATAACCCTTAATCTTCAGAATCATATATCTTTACCACTATACTTAGAAAGCTTGGCATTTTAGAGTTTCCATGATAATGAAATTCTGGATAATAGTTAGGGAGCCAGAGGAATTCTCCATGATGGCTGTATCTGTAGATATCCTTTCTCATCTTGTAACAGCTAATGGGTCAGAGTAATCTCAGGAGTTTCTCTCTCAAGACTGTTACAGGGTCAGAATTGCGCTCTTATTTTTGATCCTTCAGATACTGGAATTAAACATGCAGGAAAATGACACATTTCTTTCCCGACATTCTAGTGTTTTAGCTCAATTCTGGGAGCTATCAAAGGTAAGTTGTTTGTATTACCCTTCTAGGAATTATGCAGCTCTAATTTATGGCCTCAGGGCCTCTAGAATCAGCTGATAATTTTTAGATATACAGGATATGATCATAAAATAAAGCTGATTCCCACGAACCACGCACCAAATCCAACATTAGAGAAAGCTGGCAAATCCTAGGATTCTTAGGTGAACTTTGGCATGCTAAAACTAATTTTTCACTGATGGAATTAGGGCACAAGATCAAAGCAGACTAAGGCTGAATAGAAACGAATTTCTTAACTTCATTTTTGGGGTGGTTACAACCAGGCTGGGGTCAAGTGGGCTAAGTGGGTCAACGATCAAGTGACCCTTGTAGGCGGGTCCTGATCCACTCTAACCTGTAAGTGCTCGCACGGTGCAATCGTCTTCTACTTTCAGATGGAGGGGGTTGAGAGGCCAGTTCTACCAATCTCATGTATGAATTCCTTGGCAGGGGTGTTCTTTCTTTGAGTCTGAATCTCTGGGATTTATTCTAGAGCTCTCTCTCTACTAGAAGGTTCTCCATAAAGGTTCATATGATTATAATGAAGAACTGTTAAATTGGTTTGGGTTGAGAGACATATATATATATATATATATATATATATATATATATATATATATATATATCTTATATAGGTACAAATATTCTCTTATGCCTTTTAGACACTTTCTGAGAACTTGGTGAGGCATAGAATATTAAAGCAGATGCAAATCTTGGAAATCAAGTAGTTTAGGGGTTTACCGACATTTTTTGAAGAAGTTGAACCTTTTAAACAAACTAAATCTTTTGAGAACCCCCAGTATGTGAAATTAGATACAATTTTGGTGGGGGCTGAGGGAACAGTGGCCAAAGGCCTTTATAGTCTTCCTTTCTGCTCCCCACTCCCACCCCCTACTGCCGTGGTAACCCCAAAGAACCTAAGGACTCCACAGGGCACTGTTAAAAGGACTGAAAGTCCAATTCCCAGGGTGACCGAAGATCCCATGTCTATATAAACCATATATTTGGTGACATAGAACTCCCTTCCAAATCCTGTAGCTAGAAGTGTTATTAGAAATGAGGAAGGCATTTTAAATTATTTATTAAGATAAATGGAAAGCTGGAAAGCTGGGTAAATAATCCTGTGTAACTGAGCATGCACTGCTTACTAGAAAGCCAACATCTTACTGCATCCTTTTTTCTTAAAAGTCACTTATTTTTTTAAAATTTTGAAGTCACAATAATGTTCTTTTTTTATGGACATTTTCTGTGGTTTTTTACTTTTCCTCCTTTGTGATTGCACTTGTTCTTTAATTCTAACTATTAATACGAGGCTTTATCATCATTTTATGGCAATCCCTTACCTAGTTCATATATTTATTGGAAGCAGTTTTTTTCTTTTAAAAACTAATTGGCTTTTTGGATAATGGTTAATACTTAGCTTGCAAAGCAGTATATGAAAAATAACTTACCTCCATCTCATATTATTTGTAGAAAATCCGTTTTGCCAATAAGTTGTCAATAAAGATCCATCTAAGATCTTTGAGACTTTTTCATTGGATTTGATTTTTGGTACTATGTAAAGCTGATATAGTTTTTGTCTTGAAATTTAAATAGACGGTACAATGAGAATATAGGAATTATATGTCTATGTTTAAATAATAAGAGGAAAAATCTCCAGGAATTAAAAATAGTTTACCAAAAATGAATGAAAAGCATAACATATTTCACAGAGATAGTGTAAATCTGGCTACAATCATTCTGTAGCAAATACTGCAAAAGGATATTTGAAAGGCAGCACTCTGCCTCCCATTGAAATGAGCATACACTGTCATCAGCAATGTATTTACTGTATGACTGGTTAGTTGTGGACAGTGGTTTGGCCGAGTGCAGCCCCTTTCTCAATTGTCTTGTAGGCACACATAATACAATGATATGATGTCTGGGGTTATTGAGCTTTGGTGAGCAATTTATTTTGTCTTTAATATGCAATTTCATGCTATGAACTTCCAGGAAGTCTGGAGGAAAAAATCACTTTTCTTTTTAAACTGTTTCAGTGACTTTGCCTTCTTGGTGAAGACAGCTATAGTAAAGCAGCAAAGATAAGAAGGGTTACTGAGTAATAGAGGCTGGCAAGATCACATATGTCAACCAAAGCTATTGTAAGCTGAAGAAGCAAGATTTAAGCCAAACAACCTATATCTCCTAAATCTACTTCCAAAACCCTACAGACATATTGACAGCTTCCCAGAAGTTTACGCAGCAAGCCTGACAGTATGGTTTAGTACTACCATACATGTCATGCATCTGGAAGTTTTTAATAAAAGAAAAACTCTAGCAATGAGAAATTACATCTGCAAAGAAATCAGGGCTTTTAGATTTTTGCATATAGTTTCCTTCTGCATAAAGCTATTTAATGCTCTAAATTTCGGATCTTTTGGAGAATGCTTTCCTGAATATTGGTTAGATTCTGCCATCAAGTTCTGTGTGACAAATGCTAAGTATTGGCAGCAAAATTTAAGTTGCCATTTTGGAATATTAAAAAATAAGGTTAATTTATTTTTATGACAAAAGGTGTCCTGAAATTAAGAGGTCTGAGGTATACTTTCCATTTTCTATGTGTGAGCCCATGACACATGAGATTCAGAATGTGTTTTATTCTTTTAAGCCTTCACATTGAGCAGAAAACCCTTGCTTCCAGCATCAGTCTTTAAAAAGCAATCCCCACGGGGGTGCAAGGGTAGTTCAGTGGCAGAATTTGCGCCTGTCATGCAGGAGACCCGGGTTTGATTCCTGGCCCAGGCAGTTCCCAAACAAACAGACAAACTAACAAGCCAGCAAACAAAAAAACCAATGAACAAAAATTCAACAATTGGTGCTGAGATCAAGGAATACTCACATGGAAAAAGAATGAAATGTGACCCCCCTCCCCACGCATATAGCATACAAAAAAAAAGCAATCTCTAGGCAGAAGAATTTTATAAACAGCCTTACCTCTTGCATGTGCACATGATATATCATTTTTTCACCATTTGCATTTTTTATATGTCCGCTTTTGTTTAATTGTGATCATCTGCCACTTCTCATTAGCATTTTGAACATCCACATTGCTTTTGAAGTTATAGGATTAACCATGTTCATAGAACTTCTGAAGACCAAAGCAACACAGCAAACACATCCAAAGACAGATAAACAATGCTCCCTCATGCTCTCCATAAGCAAGCGTCACCCTAATGCAATCTGTTATTGGGGAACAGAGTGGACAGGATTATTTGTGGAATATACCTAAGGATTTAGGAAACCACTAAAATAGTGGATCTTCTATATTCCTAGATAAGAACCCACCTTGGAGTCTGGCCACTTGCCTTTCTAATTTCCTCCCCTTTCTCCTGCATACATGTGAACTCTTTTGCCTCCATTCCCTTTATGATGCTACCTGCCTTACTGCTGGCCTCTTCGGTCAGTTTGGAGCTTCATCTTGCTAGAGTCCAGTTGGCCATTTCTGAGTAACAACTACATTTATGGGTAAATCCAGCATCATAATTGAGGAAATATCAATGGTAAATAGCAATGCTTCCAAATTTCAAAGAGTAGCGAATTATTTTCTCAAAAATTGCTGTTAAAAATAAGTTTCTAAGAAAGTAAAATCACGACTTTCATACAGATATAAAATGAACATGTATTAAAGATTTTACACAACACATTATTAAAGAAGGAACAGGCAATATTGCAACCAATTCATAGGTTGTAGACATTTGTACTTCAGGAATATTGAAATTGATTTGTGATCTTTTCCACAATGGAGGAAAGAAGTCATTTGCCCTCTACCAGTCAAAATTCGCATGTCTTTAAGCAAATTTTTTTTTCACTGATCAGTTGTCTACAATTCACAGAGTTGTAAAATAGCCCTTCTTACCCCTGAAAATCAGAATCAGATAAATGGAATGGGTGTGCTGTAGACAATGCATAGTTTTTCATTGAAGTACAGATTTTCCCCTACATCACTGAAGAGACTACACAGGAAAAAAATTCCTTAGGTAAGCAATTTGTTAAATTAAATCATCATCGTCATAATGATTACTTATTATTCTACTGCTTACCGTATTCCTATTTTATGGGTTATGTGCTACTTCATTTTGTTGTTGTTGTTGTTAAAATTAGTTATTAAGAGCACAGTTCCTTTTAGTTGGGGCTTTATATACTTTATATACTAGACCCATGGGGGTAGTGCTAGACCTGCATTACTGGCCTGATTTGCCTCGTGGCCTTTAAAAATGTAATACTGAAAATTTCTTTAAGGAAGGGAGCACTTTGAAAGAATCAGCTTCCTGTACTGAAGGACTGGTGAGTACAGCTTCATAAATGTTAAAGAAAGAGTTGCTGACCCTGCCTTGGTATTGTGGAAATTATGATCAGGCTATTTATTTATCCTTTCTCCCTTTTCTGCTCTCCTGGGAACCACTTTGACTAATAATAGTGGTTATTATAAATGTCCAGTTTAAAATAACCAGGAAAGTAAGACATAATAAGGAGTCAAAAATAATTTTAAAAAATTTTTTATTAATTAAAAAAAATTACAGGAAAGAAACAAACATTCTTAATATGTGATCATTCCATTCTACATATATAATCAGCAATTCACAATATCATCACATAATTGCATATTCATCATCATGATCATTTCTTAGAACATTTGCATCAATTCAGAAAAAGAAATAAAAAGACAACAGAAAAATAAAACGAAAACAGAAAAAAATGATACATACCATACCCCTTACTCCTTCCTTTCATTGATCACTAGCATTTCAAACTAAATTTATTTTAACATTTGTTCCCCCAATTATTTATTTTTATTACATATGTTCTACTCATCTGTTGACAAGGTAGATAAAAGGTTTTATCAGACACAAGGTTTTCGCAATCACACAGTCACATTGTGAAAACTATATCATTATACAATCATCATAAGAAACATGGCTACTGGAACATGGCTCTACATTTTCAGGCAGTTCCCTCGAGCCTCTCCATTTCCTCTTGGATAACAAGGTGATATCTACTTAATGCGTAAGAATAACCTCCAGGATAACCTCTCGACTCTGTTTGGAATCTCTCAGCCATTGATACTTTGTCTCATTTCACTCTTCCCCCTTTTGGTCCAGAGGGTTTTCTCAATCCCTTGATGCTGGGTCTCAGCTCATTCTAGGGTTTTGCTCAATCCCTTGATGCTGAGTCCCAGATCATTCCAGGATTTCTGTCCCACATTGCCAGGAAGGTCCACACCCCTGGGAGTCATGTCCTATGCAGACAGGGGGAGGGTGGTAAGTTTGCTTGTTGTGTTGCTGGAGAAAGAGGCCACATCTGAGCAACAAAAGAAGTTCCCTTGGGGGGTGACTCTTAGGCCTAATTTTAAGTAGGCTTGACCTATCCTTTGTGGGATTAAGTTTCATATGAACAAACCCCAAGACTGGGGGCTCATCCTATAGCTTTGGTTGTCCACACTGCTTGTGAGAATATCAAGAATTCAACTTGGGGAGGTTGAATTTTCCCCCGTTCTCATCATTCCCCAAAGGGGACTTGGCAAATACTTTTCCACTCACTGATCAAATCACTCTGGGATTCATTGGGGCATCACTCTGGACAAACCAACAAAATCTCATGTCCTACCCAAGGTTCCATGTACTTATGTTCAACCAAGCTATCTACATAAGTTATATTAGGAAATGCACTAGTCAAAATATAAATTTTGTACCAAATAAACATTTTTTGCTTTAGTCTCACACATAAGTTGAAATTTTAAAATATTAATTACCATCTATTTTCAGCACCCTGCAGTATTGACATTCCTTTGTTCTTCCTCATGCACAAACATTTTTAAAATTTGTACATTTAGTCACTATCAATACACACTCTAGGCATTCCTAGATTATACCATCTCAATTTTTATTGTCTATCTTTCTTTCTGATTTCATTTATGCCCCCAGCCCTCCTCCCTCTATCATTCTCACATTCAGCTTCATTCAGTGTTTTAACATAATTGTATTACAGTTAGGTAGTACTGTCCATTTCTGAGTTTTTACATTCAGTCCCGTTGCACAATCTGTATCCCTTCTGCTCCAATTACCTAATATCTTACCCTATTTCTATCTCCTGATGGTCTCTGTTACCAACGAAATTCTCCAAGTTTATTCACTAATGTCAGTTCATATCAGTGAGACCATACAGTATTTGTCCTTTTGTTTCTGGCTAATCTCACTCAGCATAATGTCCTTAAAGTCCATCCATGTTCTTACATACTTCATAACTTTATTTGATATGATAATATTCCATTGTATGTATATACCACAGTTTGTTTAACCACCCATCTGTTGGTGGACATTTTGGCTGTTTCCATCTCTTGGTAATTGTAAATAATGCTGCTGTAAACATTGGTGTGCAAATGTCTGTTTGTGTCCTTGCCCTCACGTCCTTTGAGTAGAGACAGCATATAGATGGGTCCCATTCCCTAATCCATTCTGCAAGTCCATGTCCCCTGATTGGGAAACTTAATCCATCAACATTCAGTGTTATTACTGCGCGGACAGTACCCTCCTCTACCATTTTGCCTTTTGGCTTTTATATGTCCTTCTAATTTTCCTTCTTTTTACCTTTACTCATAGTCTTCCTTTCTACACTCTTCTCCACACCTCTCTCTTTTGCCTTCACATCTGTCTCTAGTGCTCCCTTTAGTATTTCTTGCAGAGCTGGTCTCTTGGTCACAAATTCTCTCAGTGATTTTTGGTCAGTGATGTTTTAATTTCTCCCTCATATTTGAAGGACAATTTTGCTGGATATAGAATTCTTGGTTGGCAGTTTTTCTCTTTTAATAATTTAACTATATCATCCCACTGTCTTCTTGCCTCCATGGTTTCTGCTGAGAAATCTATGCATAGTCTTATTGGGCTTCCCTTGTATGTGAAGGATTGCTTTTCTCTTGCTGCTTTTAAGATTATCTCTTTCTCTTTGACCTCCAACATTCTGATTAGTAAATGTCTTGGAGTATGTCTATTTGGATCTGTTCTTTTTGGGGTATGCTGCACTTCTTGGATCTGTAATTTTAAGTCTTTCATAAGAGTTGGGAAATCTTCAGTGATAATTTCCTCCATTAGTTTTTCTCCCCCTATTCCATTCTCTTCTCCTTCTGGGACACCCACAACACGTATATTCATGCACTTCATATTGTCATTCAATTCCCTGAGTCCCTGCTCATATTTTTTCCATTTTTTCCCTATATTTTCTTTTCCTTGTAGGATTTCAGATGTTCCGTCCTCCAGTTCACTAATCTATGTTCTGCCTCTCGAAATCTACCATTGTAGGTTTCCATTGTTTTTTTCATCTCTTCTACTGTGCCTTTCATTCCCATAAGTTCTGTGATTTTTTTTTCCGACTTTCGATTTCTTCTTTTTGTTCATTCCTTGCCTTCTTTATATCCTCCCTCAATTCATTGATTTGGTTTTTGATGAGGTTTTCCATGTCTGTTCATATATTCTGAATTAATTGTTTCAGCACCTGTATCTCATTTGAACTATTGGTTTGTTGCTTTGACTGGGCCATATCTTCAATTTTCCTTGTGTGATTTGTTATTTTTTGCTGGTGTCTAGGCATTTAATTACCTTAATTAGTTTATTCTGGAGATTGCTTTTACTTCTTTTACCTAGGGTTTTCTTGCTGGATGAATTTGTTGTCTCTCTGTTCTTTGACACTTAGTTCAGCTTTTTCTGAACCTCTAGCTTAGGTTTTGTTTAACAGAGGAGAATTTTTCAGTTCTTGTTTTCTTCTTTCTTGCCCTGCTTGTATGGTGCCTTCCCCCCCCACCCGGAGGAGGGTCTACGTAGGTATTATAGACCCCAGCTGGATTTTCCCAGACCAAACTGGCCTCCTATCAGGAGGAAAGAGTCCTCTGCCTCTTTTTTCCCTGAGGGTGAGGCCCAGCAGGTTGAAAGACTTTCCTGTGAAGTCTCTGGACTCTGTTTTTCTTATCCTGCCCAGTATGTTGTGCTTGTCTGCCTGCAGGTCCCACCAGCATAAGATGATGTGGTACCTTTAACTTTGGCAGACTCTCCTTGCTGGGGGCATGGTGGAAACAAAGGAAAGGTTGTAGGCTGGTTTTAATGGCTTCAAATTGCCATGCTCTGGTGTCTGAATTCCTTGAGGGAGGGATTCCACCTGAGTTGGGCCTCACCCCTCCCCTGGGGGAAGGTATAGGCTCGAGACAAGCCCTGAAAGGAGCTTGTTTCTGCCTATGCCTGGGGCAGTTGCAGCCTGAGAAGTCCTGCTGCTGAATCCAGAGGCAGTCAAGCCTTTGTAGAAACACAGCCACAAAAAGCTCTGTTTCCTTTTTTTTTTTTTTTCTTTTTCTGTCAGCCCTGCCCCCTTGGTGCTGGGGCAAAAATAAGTGACCTCCACTTTGACCAGGTTCACCTGAGCTGGGGGCCTATTTTTAGTAGTCAGAATTTGTTGATTAATGCCACAATTGGTGTTTGGTTGGGCTCAGCCCCTGCTGCTGGTAAAGTCTCTTTCCTTTTCCCTCTGGGAAGCAGCCTGTGGGGGACGGGTGCCGGCTGCCACAGCTTGGGGAACTCACGGTTCTGGGGAGGTTTGCAGCTGGTTCAGCTGGTCCAGACTGGGGTACGCTGTGTGTCCAGTCACTGAGCTGTTCCTGTCCCCAGGAGCTGTTCTGAACTGTTTCTGGTTATTTAGTAGTTTTTCTGGAGGACGAACTAAAATGCACGCATTGCTAAGCCTCTATCTTGACCCCTCAAAGCTAATTCTTAATCATAACAGAATTTGAAAGGGACTGCATTATGACTTGACAAAAACTTTGTGACTAAATCAGTATAATCCTCATGTTTTATATTTTTCTCTCTATGTGTATTTAGCAGTAGAGCAAACACAATGTGCTATATTAACTCTACAAATATATGTAGCATATCTACTTAGCCAAGAGTGTATACTCTCCTCTTTAGGGGGAGCAAATCTTAGTTATTCATGGGTTTACATAAGACTGGTTATGGAGGAGCCAATCTTACATTAGCCTTACGTGAGTTTGTGGTCACTGCCTGGATTTTGGGTTGCTATTTTGGCCACCCTGGCCAATAAACAATGCTCCCTCATGCTCTCCATAAGCGACCGTCACTCTGATGCAATCTGTTGTTGGGGAACAGAGTGGACAGGATTATTTGTGGAATATATCTAAAGATTTAGGAAACCACTAAAATAGTGAATCTTCTATATTTCTATATAAGAACCCACCCTGGAGTCTGGCCACTTGCCTTTCTAATTTCCTCCCCTTTCTGTGGCACACATGTGAACTACTTTGCCTCCAGAATTCAGAAATTTATCTACTAGTATAGCTTCACCTTGGGCACATCCTTCCAGGCTCCATTTTCCCACGCTTTCATTCATATGTTGCTGTTTCAGAGACTTTATCTTTAATTCAAACTTCTAATGATTTATTTACCATTATTGGCCAGTTACCTCTTCCCTGAGCCACTGCCATGTTTGATCTTTCTCCACCTCTGTTGCTACCTATATACAATGTTCACTTTGTCACATTACCCCAAATATCTTGGTCCTCAACTATCTAGGTGTATGGGTGCACTCCTGTGCTCCTACCTGGCTCAGTTGCTGCCACCTTTTGGTTGAGTCCACTTTGGTTTGGGCAGAAGAATGGTTGTAACTAGATAATGAAACTGTCTGTATGCAAGAAGAAATATATCAGAATGGGGATAGCAGGGATACATCAACGCTTATGTTTGGGTAGCCTTATATTATGAGATAGAGGAGAGAATTAATTATAACTATTAAGTATTCTGGGTATTAGCATATAAAATTAATTATGTATTGTGAGTAGCACCTGACCTCTGAAGTGCAAGCAGCTCTGCCAAGGTGTAAGAGCCATGCATATTGTAGTCTTAAAAACTCTTTTTATTTGATTAATGAATAAAATATTTATTACTGCCCTCTATGGATAAGACCCTGTGCTAAAAGTCTTAACATTTAAAGAAATAAGTAGGCTGCCTAAGCTCATGGAAAAGAATGATAGTGTCAGATAATGGAGACTGAAAACTTCAAGAGAACTAAAAGGTACAAAAGTAGTCTGTAGCTGACTGCATCCAATTTTAATGGATTTAAAATGACAATAATTGCTTTTTAAAATCATAATTCCAGATCATTTACTTTTCATTATTTCAAGCATAGATAACATATTACAGAAGTTGGCATTTGAACTATTAATTTTTTTTTGAGAAAATTGAAATGTTTTCTAATGATTCATGATGCTTTGCAGAAATTTTGGTGATACATCAATTCTTTTTCTGAAGGTAAATAATCTCTGTCAGTTGTTAGGTCTAGTGTGAAACTTTTAATCACTCTCCAGGCTACCTTCTTTGGCAGTTATTTTTAAAGAGCCTTGGGGGGGGTCTCTTAAGCTTCCATTCAGATTCTATGGTCATGTTTTCAAGTGAAGAAACAATCTCTGGGTGTTGGCTACGCTCTTGTGTTGGAAAAGGAGACCCACTCAGCTGGCCATGAATTACTAATGTAGGGTTTCTCAACCTTGTCACTATTGACATTTGTGGCTGGGTAATTCTTTGTTGTAGGGGCTGTTCTGTGCCTCGTAGTATTGTACTGTACAGATGTGCCGTAATTTATTTGGTGAGAAAGCAAATACCTTTTGAAAGTTCATATAACTACCTCCTGTTTCCTGAGGAAGAATCCTTTGATTCCTATTTCTGTTCTCTCTACACAACCTCCAGCAATACCCTGTATACATGGGAGCTTATTAATATTTGTTGACAAAATATAATACTGATGTGGTATTATAATACTTCTCTTTTGGCATGGGCAGGCTCCAGGAATCGAACCAGGGCCAGGATCTCCGGCATGGCAGGTGAGAATTCTGCAACTGAACCACCGTTGTGCCGTCCTGATGTAATGTTATGATGATAAATATTAAAAACCACTCTCAAAAAAAAGCTCTGAGTTGAAGCATTTGCAGATTTCTGGGGTGCAAATATTCCCACCATGGTCGATTTCAGCTTACCATCGTGACATTCAGAAGTGATAAGTTTGAGTGTTCTTTTGCTTTGTTTCAATATAGTTGATTTCATTGTAAGTTTATATAATTTAATTTTTATTAGTGACTGTTTAACAATGGGCTCACAAAATCCTGAAAACTCCTGTTTCACACAAGCCATGTAAGCTTCTAGCACCTTCTGGCACTGATATTCTTGTCTCCATACAGACTACATTCCTTGTCCTTGGTAATGTTTTCTATTAGTGGTAATCCTGTCTTCCATAGTCTTTTAGAATCTCAGTGTCAGGAGGCTCTTTAAAGCTTAACTAGACCAACATCATCTGTACTTGAATTCTCTCAATGACATTCTGATTAAATGGTCGTTCAGTTTATGACTATCTCTTGAAATAGACCATTTAATTTTTGGACAGGCTTGTTAGAAAAACTTCATCTTTTTGTTAGGTTGGAGTTTGTCTCCTTATGTAGCATCCACCATGTACTATACAGCACCCCACCCTGTATCATAGAAGACAAGTTGAATACTATGACACTCTTCAAATAATTGAGATCACCTATTATGTTTCCTTTCGATGTTTTTAATTTTAGGGTAAATTCCACTGGTCCAGGTTGTCGTCTGTCTTAAAGTGTAGCCCACTCATACGAATGAAGCTCCACGTGTGGCCTGTCAGGCACATAGAAGGGAGAGGGGAAGAGAAAACTTCCCTAGTTCTAGCTATTATATGGTTAACATGTGCAGCCTAAAATCACAATAATTTTCTTGCTGGCCCTGTCATTCTGCTAACTGACACTGAGGTTAGCAGTGATGAAAACCTCTAAGTGTTTTTTGTGTATATTCTGTTAAGTTCTTTCTTCCTTCCTTTGTTTGAGTGGGGGGATAGAATACAAATTCAAGACTTTGTATTTATTTTCACCTATTTTTATAGGACCCAAGTTCAGCCTTGTCATGATTGTTTGGGATCATAATTCTGTATTTTGATAAATTTCCTACTGTTTGGCTTCATATGATTTGGGATTTTGATGAGTCAGCCTACAGTGTTTTTTTTTCTGAGTCTGAGCATGATATAATGAGTACAAAAGTCCAGTGGCTTTCTAGTAGATTTTTTCTTTTGGTTGTCATTAGTTTATTTATTAGTACCTTTGGAATTGACACTTTACTGGCGATTTATCTATTTAATTTTCTTTTATGCACTGCTGTGCTTCCAACTGTGTTCCTCAGAACACTTTTTTTTTTTCTTTCATGTTAACAAATGTTCTGAAGAAGAAGGCTTTTAGACCAAATAAATTAGAAGCATGCTGGATTAAATTGATATAAACAGATTTATTTACTGTAGGATTTACTGTAAGATTTATGAATCTCCAAAATAGGGGCTGTAATGCATCATGTTCTCTAAACTTATTTGGTCATGGAAAAAATTTTTTTCTTTTAGGTAAAATGACATGACTAAAAACAATTTGTCTGGTGGTTTGGTAAATGTTTTCACGAAGGCAAAACATAGGGACCTACTGCAGGGATTTTTAGAACTTTAGCTGAGATTGTCTAGGTTTAATAAAGTGTTTTTCAATTTTGCAGAAATAGAGGTTGATGAGTTTGTAGAAAGGAGGAGAAAGTATACAAACTAGGGATATTCCATGTAGGACTGAAGTCTAGAGTTGCAAAACAAAGTTAGATGCCAGGCAAGTAACATAAATGTGTGAAGTGGGTTAAATAATAGGGACTAGGCTATATTGTCTTCAGATTCCAGTGTAAGTCCTACTCAAAGTGCTCAAATTATTTTTTAAAGTATTTTTGTCAAAAAAGTAAGCCTTTGAATGTTATTTAGTTTTGCTTAAAGGCTGAACTTTATTATTGTATTTACCTAACTCAACTAGTCACAGGGACACTGCTTTTATCTTTGGAGAAACATTGAAAAGCTCGTGTTTTATACACATTTCTTCTTTTCTCAATACAGCTATCCTCCCTATTTAGCATAGCTTACTTTTCTTTATGTCATGTTTCAGGATATGTAGCCTGCTTCTATATTCATTAAGAATATTAAAATATATTCTTTCCTGAAAAATGTAATCTTAATCATTTGTTATTTTTTTAATACTCCATCATGGATAAAGCAATATGATTTAAATTTTAATTACAACTAGGTACAATAAGTATTTAATTTATATCAAAACATTTTATGTAAGTCTGTCAAGTAACCTAATAATAATAGCTCAGTGAAGGCTCATAAAACTTCAAAGATATAGCCAGAGTAAACTTAAAAATATAATTTTTATAAGGGTAGAAAAAATAGTTTCTCAAATGGTATCATTCTTTAAAAAAATTTTTTTTACATATATATATTATATATTCACATACCAGGTGTCATTCTTTTTAAAGGTAGCTCACACTCATTATAAAATCATGCTAACTTTCTGTATGATAGTCATACAGATTTACACTAATTTAACTATTCCCCTCTTTTTATACATTTTGGTTATTTTCAGTGCTATTATAAATAACCCTGTAAAGAATAATCTGATATATATAGGTCCTTGTGTGCATAGCTGATAATATCTTGTAAGCAGAATTGCTGATTTAAATGCTGTAAACATTTGCACAGTTGATAAGGCATGCAACCAAACTGAACTTGAATAAGTTAATTGTAGGCCTGCACTTTCACTCATATTGTGGGGAACTCTTGAAAGGGGATGGATAACATAGCCATAGTATATGAATTTGGCAAATGATATTTGGGAATATTTTTTAACAGCGCTTGATTCTATAAATAGAAAAGTGAAATTTGTTCAGAACTTCTTCCAACATCTGTTCATTTCTTCACCATTTAGCTCAAATCGGTAATGTTTGGTCTTTATAGTCTTTATTTTCCTAAAAGAACAACTTTTAGTTCCTTTCCAATTCTGGCTTCTGGCCTCTTTTTTTTTTTTTTGCTGTAGAAGGAAAAAAAAGTTGTAGTCTTCAAAGAACAAAAGTACACTCTAATTATAATATCATTCTTTTAGTTTTGTCCTGTAGGCTTTGTAAGAACTTTGGGTTTCTGTTGTTCTTTACTCTTTGGGGAGCTAGATTTAAAATCCAGCCAGAAATCCATCAACATTATGCTGTATGTTTTGGAGTCTGAAGAACTGCTTAGCATGAACATTAGTGTTCATATAAAGAAATGATTTCATTGAGAGATGAATTCGTTTTAGAAACATATTTGAAGTGAAAATATAATTTGGGTATAAATCATCAGTTTCCCCATTAAGTTGGTTTTTAGCTGCCTGCAGGATAGCCCATTGACACATCCACAGGATTAACTAGGAAAAGTTAAGACTATGTTAACAGCAGTGCTTTTAGTTGTATCTTAAAAGAACAGTCAGTGTTCTAAGAAGAAAGATGTTTTAAGGGAAGAAAGTTCAGTGTAATGACTAGCAAAAGTGGGTTATATTCTTATAAAATAAGTTATAGTCTAAGAAAAACAAACTACCCTCTAAGACATTTTGCTTCAGCATTGCTCCTTGTTAATTAGCTGATTAGCTGGTGGTAATCTTTTTTTTTTTTAATATTTTTATTGCAATCCTTAACAAACATACAAACATTATTTTTTCTAGTGTATTTCTTTTTTTTATTATGAACAACAAACAAACATACAAATATTCTTGACATATAAACATTCTTGACATGGTTACAATAAATGGCTTACAATATCATCACGTAATTGTGTATTCATCACCCTGATCATTTTTTTGAACATTTGCATCTCTCCAGAAAAGAAAGAAAAAAGAAAAAACTCATAAATACCATACCCCTTACCCCTCCCTCCCTCTCATTGACCACTAGTATTTCAATCTACTCAATTTATTTTAATCTTTGTTCCCCCTATTATTTACTTTTTAATCCATATTTTTTACTCAACTGGCCATACCTTAGACAGAAGCAGCATCAGACACATTGTTTTCACAATTACACAGTCACATTGTAAAAGCTATGTCATTATACAATCATCTTCAAGAACCATGGCTATTGGAACACAGCGCCACAATTTCTAGTACTTCCCTCTAGCCACTCCAATAACCATAATCTAAAAAAGGGATATCTATATAATGCATAAGAATAACCTCCAGGATAACCTCTCGACTCTGTTTGAAATCTCTCAGCAATTGACACTTTATTTTGTCTCATTTCTCTCTTCCCCCTTTTGGTCGAGAAGGTTTTCTTAATCCCTTGATGCTGAGTCCTAGCTCATCTCAGTATTTCTGTCCCACATTGCCAGGGAAATTTACACCCCTGGGAATCATGTCCCATGTAGAGGGGGAAGGCAGTGAGTTTACTTGCCATGTCAGCTTAGAGAGAGAGAGAAGCCACATCTGAGCAACGAAAGAAGTTCTCTTGAGGTGACTCTTAGGCCTAATTTTTAAAAACTTTTTTATTGTATAATATAACATATGTGCAAAGCAAAGAAAGAAAAAAGCAACAGATGTCAAAGTTTCAACAAGTAGTTACAGGACAGATCCCAGAATTTGTCATGGACTAGCATACCATCCTCTCAGACTTTTCCTTCTAGCTGCTCCAGAATATGGGAGGCTAGAAGGAATAAATATTTTCTTATCATCACAATTTAGACCCTTCTTTCCTTTTTTTGTGAAAAATAGCATATATACAAAAAAAGTGATAAATTTCAAAGCACAGCATAACAATTAGTTATAGAGCAGATGTCAGAGTTTGGTCTGGGTTACAATTCCACAGTTTTAGGTTTTTACTTCTAGCTGCTCTAAGATACTGGACACTCAAAGAAATGTCAATTTAGTTATTCAGCAATCGTATTAATTTGTTAAACCCTACCTTCTCTGTATAACTCCATCATCACTTTTGATCTTTCTATCCCACTCTTTAGGGGATTTGGACTATGGCCGTTCTAACTTTTTCATGTTAGGGTAGGGAGATGGAACTAGCTGACATTCTGGAGAGGCTGGGCCATCTAGGTTTCAGAATTTAGCTCTGGTCCAGGGACCGATTTGGAGGTGGTAGGTTTCTGGAAAGTCACCCTAGTGCATGGAACCTTTGTAGAATCTTATATACTGCCCTAGGTGTTCTTTAGGACTGGCAGAAATGGTTTTGGTTGGGGTTTGGCAAGTTATGATAGGTAGCAATGTCTAACTGAAGCTTGTATAAGAGTGACCTCCAGAGTAACCTCATGAGTCTATTTGAAATACTCTCTCAGCCACTGATACTTTCTTCGTTACACTTCTTTTCATCGTTTTGGTCAGGTTGGAGTTGTTGATCCCATGGTGCCAGGGCCAGACTCACTCCTGGGAGTCATCTCCTATGCCACCAGGGAGACTTTCATCCCTGGATGTCATGTCCCACGTAGGGGGGAGTACAGTGATTTCACTTACAGGGTTGGGCTTAGGGAGAGTGAGGCCACATCTGAGCAACAAAAGATGTTCTCCAGAAGTAACTCTTAGGCATACCTATATAGGCTAAACTTCTCCACTAAAAATAGCTTAATGAAAGTAAGTCTTAAGATAAGGGCTTGTCCTATTGATTTGGGTATCCCTAATGTTTGACACAGTATCAGGGAATTCCCTGATGGTAGAGTTTAATAGATCATATTTTTTCTCCCATCCCTCAGGAGACTTTGCCAATACTTTTGGATTATCTGCCTAACATATTCTAGGATGTATCCAGATATTACATTAAACTATACAGGATTAAATGCCCTCATTCTTATGCTGGGCTCCTTGTGTTTCAATTGTTCAACTGAGCTGTGCAGACAGTTGAGTTAGATTATGTGTTACAGAAAATATGGGTTCCAGACAAAATAAAGCCTTCTTCCTTTGTTCTCAAAGAGTATATTCTAAAATATAGACAACGTCTTCTTTACCCCTGTATTCTGAATTACCTTAATCCTGACCTGACTGGCCTTATTCTTTTCTTATTTTTTTATTTTTAACTTTTTTTATTGTATAGTATAACATATATACAAAGCAAAGAAGTAAAAAAGCAATAGTTTTCAAAGCACTCTTCAACAAGTGGTTACAGGACAGATCCCAGAGTTTGTCATGGGTACCATACAATCCTCTCAGATTTTCCCTTCTAGCTGCTCCAAAATATAGGAAACTCGAGGGCTTAAATTTTTTTTTATCATCACAATCAATTTTTCCTTCTTTTTTTGTGAAAAATAACATATATACAAAAAAGCTATACATTTCAAAGCACCACACCACAATTAGTTGTAGAATATATTTCAGAGTTTGATATGGGTTACAATTCCACAATTCTAGGTTTTTACTTCTAGCTGCTCTAAAATACTAGAGTCAGCCTCATTCTTATTTCTAAATACCAGGTTATACAAATATAAAACAGCCTTTCAAAATCCAGAGATAATAATCACCACTCCAGACTAAATGTGACTGCTATAAGAGCTTACAGTCTAAGCCCCTGTTTTCTTATGAGCATTTTCTAAAGGAGGCCATACTATAATTGTTCTTTCATTTCTGGCTTATTTTGCCTCACCAAATGTCTCACAGGTTCATTCACAATGTTTCAGGCCTAACAACTTCGTTCCTTCTTGTGGCAGCACAATATTCGATCATATATATACACCATCGTTCGCTAATCTACTTCTCTGTCAGTGCATCCTTCAGCCACCTGCATTCATCAGGCATCATGTATAATGCCCAAAATCCACAGTCCATCAACACTCTAAATGTTACATAATTTCATTGTTCCCAAGACAAAGATAACCAATAAACACATCCTTACCAAACAGGAAATCTAAACATCCCCTTAACTCTTGTCCATCCCCCCATTATTTACCTCAGCTGTTGTTGTGGTAGTGCTGATGGTTTCCTTTTGAACTTAGCCCATAGCATGCAAAAGCAGTTTACCCCCGTACCCTGGACTTAAACACTTTTTGTACACGAATCATACCTTTGAAGTAGTTATTGCGAGAACTTATTTATATTTCTAGTATTAATCAGTGAGACACGTAGGCCTATACAACCCCTTTCAAACATGTTCAGCTTCAATATGGTAATACTACTTATAGACCCATTTAGAACCACCTTTGCTCCTATCTATTCCCTTACATTGGAGCTCAACCTCATTAGCTAACCGGTCACATATCTCTAGTTTTATGTATCTCTGAGTCCTTTATATTCTGTATTATGAGCCTCTGATTTTACCTTTACCATGGCCATAAAAGTGGAGTCATACAGTATCCATCCTTTTGCATCTGGCTTATTTTAATCAGCATTATGTCTTCACAGTTCATCCATCTTGTCATGTGCTTCAGGACATTATTTCGTCTTGCTGCTGCATAATAGTCTATCATATGTATATACCACATTTTGTTAATTCATTCATCTGTTAATGGGCATTTGAATTGTTTCCATCTTTTGGTGATTGTGACTAATGCTGCTGTGAACATCGGTGTGCAAATGTCTGTTTGTGTCATTGCTTTCACCTCTTCTTGGTATATACCAAGTAGTGCTATTGCTGGGTCATAGGGCAACTTAATATTTAGTTTCCAAAGGAACCACAAAACTGTCCTCCTTAAAAACTGTACCATTATATATTCCTACCAATTTCTCCACATACTCTGCAACATTTGTGGTTTCCTGTTTGTTTAGTAGCAGCCATTCTTATAGGTGTGAGGTGGTATCTCATTATAGTCTTGATCTGCATTTCCCTTATAGCTAATGAAAATGAGCATCCTTTTATGTGCTTTTGAGCCATCTGTATTTGCTCTTCAGAAAAAATGTCTATTCATATCTTTAGCCCATTTTATAGTTGGGTTGTTTGTTCTTTTGTTTTTGAATTGTATGCTTTCTTTGTATATATAGGAAATCAAACGTTTGTCTGATGTGTGATTTCCAAATATTTTCTCCCATTGAGTTGGCTGCCTTGTCACCTTTTTGACAAAGTCTTTTGAGGTGCAGAAGCATTTGATTTTGAGGAATTCCCATTTATCTATTTTTTCTTTTGTTACTTGTGCTTTGGGTGTAAAGTTAAGGAAGCTACCTCCAATTACTAGGTCTTGAAGATGTTTCCCTACATTTTCTTCTAGAAGCTTTATGGTGCTAGTTCTTATATTTAGGTGTTTGAACCATTTTGAGTTAATTTTTGTATGGAGTGTAAGGTAAGGGTCCCTTTCATTCTGTTGGCTATTGATATCCAGTTCTCCCAGGCCCAACCAAAAAGACTATTTTGTCCCAGTTCAGAGGATGTGGGGGCCTTGTAAAAAATCAGTTGACCATAGATTTGGTGGTCTATTTCTGTACCCTCAATTTGATTCCATTGGTCAATATTTCTATCTTTGTGCCAGTACCATGCTATATTGACCACTGTGGCTTTATAATAAAGTTTTAAAGTCATGAAGTGTTAATCCTCCCACTTGGTTCTTTTTTAGGATGCTTTTAGCTATTTGGGGTTTCTTTCCCTGCCAGATGAATATGACAGCTAGCATTTCCGAGCCTTCAAAGTAGTTGTTGGAATTTTGATTGATACTGTGTTGAATCTATAGATCAATTTGGGTAAAATTGGCATCTTAACTATATTTAACCTTCCTATCCATGAACAGAGAATGTCTTTCCACCTATCAAGATCTTCTTGGATTTCTTTTAGCAATGTTATGTAGTTTTCTGTGCACAAGTCCTTTACATCCCTAGTAAAGTTCATTCCTAGGTACTTGATTCTTTTAGTTGCTATTTTGAATGGACTTTTTTCCTTAACTGACTCCTTAGTTAGGTCATTGCTTGTGTATAGAAATGTTACTGACTTTTGCACATTAATTTTATATCCCGCCACCTTGCTGAATTTGTTTATTAGCTTAAGTAACTTTGTTGTAGATTTCTCAGAATTTTCCACGTGTAGTATCATATCATCTGCAAATAATGGAAGTTTTACTTCTTTCTTTCCAATTTGGATCCCCTTTATTTCTTTGTCCTGCCTGATAGCTCTTGCTAGAACTTCTTGTACAATGTTGAATAATAGTGGTGTCAGTGGGCATTCTTGTCTCTTTCCCAATCTTAGGAGGAAAGCTTTCAGTTTGTCTGCATTGAGCATGATGCTGGCTATCAGTTTTTTATATATGCCCTTTATCATATTGAGGAAGTTACATTTGATTCTTATCTTTTGAAGTGTTTTTATCAGAAAATGATGTTGAATTTTGTCAAATGCTTTTTCAGTATCAATCGAGATGATCATGTGGTTCTTTCCTTTCAATGTGTTAATGTGCTATATTACATCATTGGTTTTCTTGTGTTGAACCATCCTTGCATTCCTGGTATAAACACCACTTGGTTGTGATGTATAATTCTTTTAATGTATTGTTGAATTCAATTTGCTAGTATTTTGTTGAGAACTTTTGCATCTGTGTTCATTAGGAAGACTGGACTGTAGGTTTCTGTTCTTATAGCATCTTTACCCGGTTTGGGTATTAAAATGCTATTAGCTTCATAAAATGAGTTAGGTAGTGCTCCTTTTCCCTCAATTTTTGGAAAAGTCTGAGCAGGATTGGTGTTAGTTCTTTTTAGAATGTTTGATAAATCCCCCTGTGAAACCATCTGGCCCTGGGCATGTCTTTGTAGGAAGATTTTTGATGACTTATTGACTCTCTTTACATGTGATTCGTTTGTTGAGATCTTCTATTTCTTCTTAAGTCAGCATGGCTTGTTTATGTTTTTCCAGGAATTTATCCATTTCATCTAGGTTGTATAGTTTGTTGGCATAGAGTTGTTCATAGTATCCTCTTATGATTCCTTTTATTTCTTCAGAGTCTGTGGTAATGCACCCCTTCTCATTTCTGATTTTGTTTATTTGCATCCTCTCTGTTTTTTCTTTGTCAGTCTTGCTAGCAGCCCATCAATTATATTGATTTTTTCAAAGAACCAACTTTTGGTTTTATTGATTCTTTTTATTGTTCTTTTGTTCTCCCATTCATTTACTCTGCTTTAATTTTTGTTATTTCTCTTCTTCATTTGCTTTGGGGTTAGTTTGCTGTTCTTTCTCAAGTTGCTCCAGGTAAGCAGTTAAGTCCTCAATTTTTGCTCTTCCTTGTTTCTTAATAAAATCATTTAGGGCAATAAATTTCCCCCTCTGCACAGCCTTTATTGCATCCCATAAGTTCTGATATATTGTATTCTTGTTTTCATTTGTCTCCAGATAGCTACTGATTTCTCTAGCAATTTCTTCTTTGACCCACTGGTTGCTTAAGAATGTTATTTAATCTCCATATGTTTCTGAAAGTTCTCATCTTTTGTGGTAATTGATATTCCATTGTGGTCAGAGAAAGTGCTTTGAATAATTTCAATGCTTTTAAATTTATATAAGTTATAGTGAGTCGTGGGTCACGGGGCTGTGCTGGTGAAGGTACTGTGATCAAGGAACTAGGCTTGGCTCACTTCCTAGTCCCCGTCTCCCTGTCCATGCACTCCTAAGGGTGCCAGACTTCTGTGATTAGGGTGTTTGCACCAACTGTACGGTCTCTAGTTTCTGCTTCTCAATTCCTCA
>PVIY010020315.1:0-44277 GCA_004026745.1 Myrmecophaga tridactyla | reverse complement strand
GGGGGGAGGGGGGTATGCGCAGGTAGGAGAGAGCATAAAGAGGATTCTCAGAACAGATTAGGGTATAAGGACACTGTTGGGTTTGAAACCAGTTCCTCCACAGAAGGCATGCTCAGGTCCCAACCCCCAGTCTGTCAGTCTGTGGGTGTGACCTAATTTATACATAGGACACCTGAAGATTTTATTATTATTAAAATGTGGATGCCACTGTGCACAGGACCATCAGAAATCCTACTGGGTAAGGCCAAATTGAATCAGGGTAGGCCTTCATCCATATGGCTGGAAGCAATTTGGACACAATCTATCAGTAGATGCTAGAAGTCAGTGGAAATCAGAGGAAAAGACATAAGAACAGAAAGAGATCACCTTGTGTTGGATATTGAGTCGCATCCCCCCCCCCAAAAAAGGTATGCTCAGGTCCCAACCCCTGTTCCTGTGGGTCCCATTTTTAAATAGGACCTTTGGAGATATTGTTAGTTAAGGTGTGCCCAAACCGAATGAAGGTGGGCCCTAATTCAATATGCTGAAGTTCTCATAAGGAAAGGAAGTTGGACACAGAGAGAAGTCACAGGGAGCAGCCGGAAGCTGGAAGACCAAGTAATGCAGAAGAGAAAGGAGAAGACACCACCATGTGCATTGCCACATGATGGAAAAGCCAAGGACCAAGGATCATGAGCAACCAGCCCCAGAATGCCACAGTCTTCAGGGAGAAAGCATCACCTCCCCTTGCTGATAAGCTCTCAATTTTGGACTTCTCCTAGCCCCCAAACCATTAGCCAATATATTCCTATTGTTTAAGCCAAACCCTTGTATGGTACGTGTTTTAGTAGCTAAGCCAGATGCTCAATGAGATATATCATTGAAAACCTGAAAGCAAGTGTGCCCAAGAGAAAAAAATAGGACTGGTCAATATCCTCTAGGTCCCCTGGGTGGAGATTTAGGCTTTGCAGGAGGGGTGGGAGATGGGACCCTCATACAACTGACTCAGGAGGCCACCGTTCTTTGCTCTGCAGTTTAAAAGAGGTCCCTGAATCCAACAGTGAAAGCAATGTCAGTGTTGTGCTTTGATTCCTGTCTTCCGCCTCCAGCCTCTCCAGAGCGAAGCTGCCTCTGTCTGTGGATTGTTGGATATTTTCAAATCCTGCCTGAAGCAGAGGATGAGGCCACAGGAGGAAAATCCTTCAGGGTGTCTTGTTTGGATTGGAAATATTTAAATGTCTGTTGCATTTCCTCTGAGGGAGAGATCGGGGTCTGTAGGAGAGCCTGCCTTTGACTACTGCGCTGGTTGGGGCCAGGAAAGACTGTGCAGAGCCCAGCTCCCCTGGGGCTTCCATAAGGGGACAGACCCCAGCCCCCTCCCCACCCACCCCAGCCACACTCCCACCTTCCGCATGATGAGAAACTCAAGACAAGCCCAAATGTTCCCCACAACACATTCAAAGTCAAGAGACTCAGATGAAGCTTGTCATTCTGTTTAGGCCAATGTAGCAACTGTCCATGATTATAGAGACCCTCTTGACTCCTGGAAAAAATCGCCAGCAGGTTATTAACCCCAGCAGCTAAGCACATGTTTTCCATAGATTTTAAATGTCAGTGGCCACCACAGAAGAACATAGCCCTTTAGAGTTAAGAGTATGTCATTAAGACATGATCTCTTTCACTTTGTAATATATGAAGCCATAAATGCCTACTAAGGTTGATTAAATTCCTTAGCTTCCTTTTGCCACTTAATCACACCCCAAAGCTGTTGATTGCCAGCACACTATAAGCTATAAAGCAAGATGTGGCTGTTAGCACTTCACAGCAACTGCGGGACCAACTCCCAGCCAAGCACTCATCCCTCCTTTTGGCGTCTTCTCTCCTGGTGCTGGTCAGACCTGAGAGGCACACTAACATCCACCTTTCGAGGACAGCTGGAATGACTGACAGAAGGAAAGCAGGATATGATACTGATTAGCTGACATGGCATGGGCTTTGCTCAGTCTCAACACTGATTGAGGAAAGGGCTGATGGTCAAGCAGATTTGACTGTGCAAACACACAGCTCACCATCAAAGCTTCTTGCACCAGACACATGCCCAGCTTCTCAGAAGAAAAAAGCATGGCACATTTTTTTTCATGTTGTCAGAAGTTTCTTGAGGTCTGTCCTTGACAAGTTACAAAGTTGAATCATTTTTGCTTTTTAACCTGTCCATTTGGAAGGGATATCCAATCCCTTCACATTTCTCAGTGCAGAAAGTCCATCTGTTCTAGTTCATCCTTAGCTCACCAGGACACCAGGGAGCTAGCAACTTGGAAAGAATTTCTGACACCCGAACAGTTGCCCCTTCCAAATTGTATTTGGGAATTAGCCTTCAGCCCACACTGGGGGATGTTATGAACATATGAACAGCTCTTTGGTTCTCATTAGTCTATTCATTGGAGGAGATTTGTGGAAAATACATTCTGTTCCAAGAGGACAAGCAAAGGGTTACTTCTAGCATACGGACTTCAAATCAGATCTCACTCTCAGCTCTGAGCACAAGAAAATTTCTGAACTCACCCCACCACCACCCACCCACCCATAACTATGCAACTCAATTAAGCCTTGCCTACTGATAGGTTGGATATTCCTTCTCTCTTAACATCATATTAAATGTATCTCAGCAAGCTGCCTTAAACCTTTCTTTTTTCCTCCTTATCTTGGAAAGCTTATGTCTTACTTACTCATTTTTTATTTGCTATTTTATGTTTTATTTGTTAGTGAATATATGTTCATAGTAGCTAAGCAAAGGATACACAAATACAAATTGTGAACACTAAACTCCCTTTTTCCTAACCCAACAATCGCAGAGGAATGGCTGGTTTTAGTTCTTCATATGTCTCTGAGGGATATTCTATATGCACACAAACATCTATATGTAAATGAATTTTAATTTTTCATTCTAGTTCTGAAATGTGCTAAAACCAAGTCAATTCTTCTCCAAATTTTCTAGTTGATTTCCTTTTCATTCTTATGCCATTTACTGATAATACTTTCAAGCACTTTCTAGAAAAGCTGTGCATTCTCCTAATGCCACACAGATCCACAAATTACCTTTTGAATGTGTAGAAGAGGGTAAAAAGAAAAATTTTGCCTGTATTGTAATAGAAATGAGATTAAAAAATCTAAAAAAGGAGAGAAGCATGAAACAAAGAAATAAAGCTGGCCCCTATGGTCTACTGCAGTTGATGGCAAATCACAAAAGCAATTTTACTTCTCAAAGTGTGATTAGATTCAAATATGAACGTCAGAAACACAAGGATATTTGCAGCATGGTGTGTTCTTTCGGTTGCCTGCTCTCTCCAGAAACTCACATCTCAGAGGCCCAATTAAGAACAGAGCGGAAATCTGTATAGCTGCTTGTACAGATGCAGGAGGGGGTGTCTTAGTTCACCTGCACTGTGTAACAAATACCACACACCGATCAGCTTAAACAACAAGGCTATGTAACAAATACCATACACCAATCGGCTTAAACAGCAGAGCTGTGTAACAAATACCATACACCGATCGGCTTAAACAACAAGACTTCATGGCCTCACAGTTTCAAACATGAGAAGAACAAAATCAAAGTATCGGTAGGACCATGCTTTCTTTGAAGAATGTAATGTTTTGGCGATAGCTTGCCGGCAATCCATATCTCATTTTCTGACTCCGTCACTTGGCCATCTGTCTCCTTCCATTACTTCCTGTGTCGAAATTTCCTCTGCTTATACAAACTCTAGTCATATTGGATGAAGGCTCCCCCTAACTCCATCTGGCCTCACTGCAACCAATAATATCTCCAAAGAACCCTTTTCCAAATGGGTTCACATGTACAGAACTGGGGTTGAAGACTTGAACATGTCTTTGTAGGGGGAGCATGATGCAACCTATAATAGCAGAGAACATTCTCTGGGAGGGAAACCTCAGCTCATTGGCTTCAGAGCTCCAAATACGATCTGGTGGCTTTGGGTTTTCATGCAAGAATCAGAAGAATAAATATATTTTATTTGCATGATGCTGCAGAAAGCATTGAAGTGCATTAAAACATGGCACTACTTGGAGGGTGGGGAGAAGGGTGTGGAAGCATGGAGCTACAAACACCTTCTGTGTCCTCAGGGCCCTAACCTCACTCCTGAGTCATCAGGGCTCCAGTTCAGGTGAGCTGGGCCAGCAGTTCTTGCTCCACCCTTTAGGGAAATAACAAACCAACCTGCCCAGGGTCGAGAAGAGGAGTCCCAGGCCTTCTTCTCTGAGTAGCCAACCAGCCAAGGTCCCTGGTAAGATGAATGCCTGAAAGTGGAGACACGGTACTGTTCAAACCCAGTGGGTGTGCGTTATACTGAAAACAGATTGTTCCCTCATAAGAGCTGGCTGGGAGATGGGAAGGGGATGGGGGCGAGCAGAGCTCATGCGTCTACATCGCGGCAGCTGGTTCACATCTGTTGTCTCATTTTATGTACACCTAGCTTCAGAGATAAGTCTCATTTTGTTTTTTAAAAAATGAAATAAAATAGGGAGCTAAGAAAGAATAAGTGAGTTATCCAGAGGGTGGGCTACCAAAATACCAGGATGGGGGCTTTGGGTCTGTGTTTAAAAGCAAGCCCATTGCCTCTCAGGGAGCTGGAGAGGGAACCCAGTTTTTCTGGCTTCTGTGACCCTTTAGAGGTCTTTGATGGCAAAATCTGAGCTGCTTTGGCGAAACCAGAAGCTTTCAGAAGGTAAATGTCTAGAGTGGTGGTTCTCAGTCAGGGAAAATGTTGTGCTCCTCTCACTCTCCCCAGGGAATATTGGGCAATGGGCTGGTACAGAGTGGGGGAAAGCAGTGTTGCTGGCACATAATTACCATGCACAGGATAATCCCCCACAATGAACAATGATTTGCCCCAAACGGTCATACAGATTGAAAGACGCTGAGAAACTCTGATGTACTGGCAACAAAGCACCAAGTCATTTGGAGATCTTATTGCCCAAATAACTACATTCTACCTAGAAATCTACCCAGAGAAAAAAATTCCTCATTTAACCGCAGATTTATACAACAAGATGAAGGTGAAACAGCACATGAATATGTATGGCCACTGGCCAGCATCTGCATTATTCAAGAGAAAGGACAGGGTGCCCATCTGGGAGCAACAGGGCACTCCTTGTACAAAAAGCATATTGACTCTGAACACACTGAAACCTCAGATGATACCAATAATTTCTGGCTCTTGATGAAATTATGTTCCCAGAGTTCTCTGGTTTATCTGAATTGTAACATCACTCCTTGATGGCAGATAGTTTACGGCCCGTCCATCACAAACGAGGCTGGAGCTGAACAAGGCCACAGAGGATTCCCGTCCCAGTGACAACTCATCCTCCCCAGACGAAAAAGGAGATGTTTGTATGCTGGCTGCTTCCCCAGCTCTTCACTCCAGGGCATGCTTACATCTGGCAACACTGGAAACCACAAGTCAAACATGGAATAACTCAGCTCGTTACAAAGGGATGATCAAGAAAGCCTTTAGCCATGTAAATCGCTGTCATTTCATTTCTCTTCATCTACTTTTCCACTCTAAAATTTTCATTAATTCTGGAAGTACAATTAGACTAAGAAGAGACCTGGATTGATTCTTAAGCCAATAATCATTTATTCTCCTCAAAAGCTATTGTGTATTTTTTTTAAATTGTTATAAAATGCTTTAAAATGGCATTCACTGCAATTCAAAAAGAAAAAAACAAATCACCCACAATTCCGCATTTTCAGGAATTTGAACAATAGACACAGAGAAGCAGGGGGGACAGAAGTGGATGTGCAAATGGGGGGCTGCATAACCTAGCTAAAGCCCTGCTCAGCTACAATCAGTTGTTAACATGCAGGGTATTTTGAAATTCTAAAGATAAATCAGAAATTACATCAGATATCCTGATTTTTAAATATTGGTTCCTACTTTTTAAGCACTGTGCCAGCTAAACAAAACACATCTGCAGGCTAAATTGCAGACCACTGGTTTGAAATCTTTGTTATACGATTTTGCATCCCCCCCCAAAAAAAAAGAACTGAAGAAATTGGTGTGAATCTATATATTTTTACACTTTTAATAATCAGAACCTATTTGAAGGAAGAATCTCAAGAATATGAATGGGTCTTAGGTTTTTTAACTTATTAAGAGGGTATTGAAATAATAATGGTGAATCAAAACTCCTAATTCTACATTTTCACGGGATAAATATGTCTCTATCTACCCTAGTTGCACACACATAATCAAGAGCTCATCCTCACCAAGAAAAATCTATTCATAAGATGTGTGTAGATCAACTGAGAAAAAATGGGAATATTCTTGGACAAGCAATGGAGTAACTATGATTCTGTAGGGACAGGATTCTAGGTGCCAACATAACAGAAGGACCACCTTCGAAGGAATATTAAATGACTTAAAACCAATGAAAAAGTCTCTTTTCAAAGCTCAAGCCAAAGAAGTATAGGCATACCTCATTTTATTGCACTTTGCGGATATTGCATTTTTCACAAATTGAAAATTTGTGGCAACCTGCATAGAGCAAGTCTATCAGTGCCATTTTTCCAACAGCATGTGTTCACTTCATGTCTCTGTGTTACATTTTAATTAAGGTGTGTATACTGTTTTTGTAGACATAGTACAATTGTACACTTAATAGACAACAATCTAGTGCAAACATAACTTTTATATGTACTAGGAAACCAAATAAATCGTATGACTCACTTTTTTTCTTCACTTTATTGTGGCAGTCTAGAATTAAACCCATAATATCTCCAAGGTACGCCTGCAAGTTATAGCCTTTTTCATACATGCATGTCACTGCTGAGTTACTGTGGAGGGTTTCTCTCACTTCTATGGAAAGAGTTCCATCTCTTGACAGTAAGGGGAACAAGACTGGCCATTTCAGTTACCCAAAGCAGGGGGAGATCTGCCACAACTTAGAGTTCTAAGCTCATTAGTGTGTAACTCAAGTCCCCTTAAATTCTAAATTTTATTTGTGTATTACTCTTGTGTATCTTCTATGTCCTAGATGTTGGAGATATAAAGATGAACAAAACAGATTTGATTCTCATCCTCATAGGGAGCACAGCCGAGGAAGGAGTGTCAGTTTGCCAGGGCTGCGTAAATAACAGAAATTTATAGGCTTACAACTTTGGAGGCTAGAAGTCTAAAATCAACATCTTGCCACCTCATGCTTTCTGCTGGAGTCTGTGTTTTGGGAATTGAAAGATGTCCCCCATAAAAAGGCATGTTCAAGTTCGCAACCCCTGGTCCTCTGGGCTGAGCTCATTTGTAAATAGGATTTTTTGAAGATGTTATTGGTTAAGCTGTGTCCAAAGTGAACGAGGGTGGGCCTTAATTCAAAAGGCTGAAATCCTTACAAGGAAATTGGGCACAGAAAGGGAAGCCAAGGAGAGCAGCCAGAAGCTGGAAGGGCATTGCCAGGGGTTTGAAAAGCCAAGGAACCCCAAAGGTTGCTGGTCAGCCAGAAGATACCAACCAAAGAGGAAGAAAGCCTTCTAGCCTCTGAAACCATGAACCAAAAAATTCCCGTTGTTAAGCCAGCCCATTATTTGTTTTAGCAACCGGGAAACTAATACGCTGTAGCATTCTGATGCCGGCTTGACATAATCCTTGGAAGATTCCTGAACTTGCATCTCTGCTTCCATCCATGGTGATCTGCCCCGTTCTTTGGCTTCTCTGACTTGTGGCTTCTACTTCTGTGTCCAATTTCCTTTGCCTGTAAGGACGTCGGTCATGTTGCATTAAGGCCCACCTTCCTCAGTTTGTCCACAACTTAACTGATAGTAGCATCTTCAAAGGTCTTATTTACAAATGAGTGCCTAACCACAGGGCTGGGAGCTAGGACTCATACATGTCTTTTGTGGGGTGCACGATTCAATCCCACAAGCAGACACAAAGTAAACATAAGTAGCCAAACAAGTGCTTGATTGTGGGAAAATGAACAGTGTAATGAAGGAGATTCCTATGGATCCGCTTTGCTCAGGCAATCCCAAAATATTCAATTCACAGCCTTGAGCTCTTGCCAGAAGCTATTAAAAACATAAGTGTTCTGCAGAGGGAGAATCTGTAAAGTATGACGGTGAAAGTATTACTGCACTTAAAAGCAACCATGTCATTTGGCAGGAGTAACTCACACAAAAGACCTAAGACGCACTGCCTTTTTTCATGGCAGTGACATTTCATGTTGAGAATACGAGGCAGAGTGCATGACTCTTGCTGCCATCCCTGGTAAACCATGGCATACACTAGTTATAACAGACTGCTGGTCCCTGAGAGGGAATCATCTAACGCAGCCCCTTCCCCACTCCCAGTGGGGCATAAGGAAACTTTAGGCATCAGGAAGTCTCAGTCCACTCCCACTCCACCCCAGATGATTATTAAGTACCCTTTTTGTCTGAGACAATTTTCACTTGAGCTTGCAATCTACCACCATGACAAATGTTTTGCTGTCAAGGACATCCAGACAATTAAACCTTGAATGTGGAACAGAAACAAGTCCAGATAAAGATGTATTCTTGTTCCCCGCTGTGCACGCTTTGAGTTAGGGGCAGTCAGTGAGTCGCTATAGATCTTTTAACCAGTAATGCTAGCTCCAGTTATGTGGGTGACGAAAGTGCTAAATTCTCTCTGGAATTCCCTTCCACCTTCTTCATGAATGAAGGCGAGAATTAGCCTATGTGGTTTTCACAGGCAAAACCAATCTCAAACAAGAATCTGGATATGTTTCCTCCGTTGGCTGTTTCATTGCCAATCACAATATGATTCTGGCACGGCTGCCAGAAAACATGCAAATCCCCACTTATTGGAGCTGTTTCTCCAGAGCCACAGAACCATCTATGGAACTAGGAGAAGGCAGGGGATGTAAGTGAGAAACATAGATGGCTGCTCCCATTGATTCATATCTACAAAGTACAAAAGTTCTTCAACAAAGCTGGGTGGGTAAGAGACGGGTTGCAATCCAAAGACTTGTCCCTATTTCCTCATCAGTGTAACAGAGACAAACAGACAGTTGTGAAGATGAAATAAGATCATTTATGCCCAGTGCTTCAAACCTATCCTGAAATATAGTAAATGCTCAATAAATTTAGCCATTGTAATGACTTCCTGCTCACCTCCCAACATGCTGGGCAACTTCAGGCTGGTCACTTAACTCTCCTAGGCTATTTCTAAATTTTTCTAAATTTGAGGTGATCTTTAAAATTTCTCCAGGACTCTAAATCTCTATGCCTAGAAGACAAGAGCCTATTTTAAGGGCTTTGAAATGTCTCTCAAAGAGAAGATAAATCTCTTTTGAAATCAAAGAGGTCCAATCCCCTCTAAGAACCTCAAATTCCAGATTAAAACAGGAAAATGTGGTTCAAATACCCTCATCTGATGGCAAGAATGACGTAATCCACTTCCAGGCTCCTGTGGGTCACAAAGTACCTTGACCAGTGCAGGTCACAGGTATCTATCTGAGCTAGATACCATAGTGGATGCTTTAATTACATTTTCTTTAATCATCCCAATGTCATGTTGATTTTTATAGATAAGGAGAAAGGAACTTGCCCAAGGACACAGAACTGTGCACACTGTACAGGCTGGAATTGATCCCAAGTCTTTGAGGCCCCAAAGCTGATTCTCTTTTCACCACGTTATGCTGAATGCTTTCCTTGGAATAACTATCATTAATGTGCACAAACACTCATATGCTGAGCAGCCTGAGTAAGGCAAGCATTTCTCCTCGGGCACGTGGGCAAAGGGAGGTCCTCCCGCTGTCATTTGGGAAGACATCACCCATCCTGGTAAGCAGGGAGGCAGTTGATGCTGACTTACTGTGAAGAGAAAACTCTCAAATTTCTACCTCACATGCCTTTGCATGGTTGGAAAAACCCAGGCTGCCAGGATCATTCACCACCAAAGAGAAAGCAGCCCCGAAGTCTTAGAGGATGGACCACCCATGAGAAGGTCTAATCAAAACCAGGCTGCCCAGCACAGAGGAGAACCTGGGTTCTCTGAGATGAGAAAATCACCACCATGAAATGCCTTCCAAACCTCTCAGTCCTAAGAGTGGGGTGGGGATTCTCTGGAGAATCCACCCCAGTCCTGCCGCCACCCCTTTGGGTAACCTCCCACCCAAGGTAAAAAGCTGAGGGCTTCTCCCATCACCCACAATTCAGCCCTCCTTCCCGAAGTTGCAGCCTTCACCGCGGGCATTCCACTCTCCCTGCCAGGAGCCAGCTTTGGTTCCTACACAAATACCCAGACACCCAAATCCTTATGGAACACCTATTCTGTCACTGATGTTGCTTCCACCCAGAGAGACAGATAGAACCTGCTGGCTTTCACAGATGAACAGACTGAGGCTCGAAGGGGTAATTAATTGGCCCACAATGACAGAGCTAGGATGTGGTAGAACTCAGCTTCAAGCCGGTAACTTTTGCAACATCCTGCGGTCTCACTTTTATACCAAGGGAGAACAAATATAAACACACAAAAAGCTAAACAATGAGAAACCAAATATTTGCCCTAAAGCTCGGCTCTATGTATTCCCGGAATCCCTGAGTCTGGACATACAGAAGACAGATGGGAAGTTTTGGACTGTGGTGAAAGTGGGGTCCCTTGAAGTTTTTGCTTTTGTCTCTGTCTTTCCCATGTTTGTCCTCAAGGTCTTGTGGACATGGTCTTGCTGCACAGGTCTGAGAACACACACAGCATCACCCTTTCCTCTCTCATCCTCATCTTCCAAGGGCTTTCTCTTGGCCTCACCCTCCTCTCTCTCTCCTCATGCCCTTCCTTTCTTGACCCCTTGAGTGGACATCTCCCCTCTGGATATTTCCTTTATGAGCCCGGACCTCCACACCCCAGCTCACTGTTTATTGTGTATATGTCACACAATGCCTAGGTCAGACCATAAATGCTTGCTAGTGGGTCTGTGTTAATTTGGTCTCAACTAGATGATTAGATTATCTTGATTGTGGAGAATTTTTTAATGCTTGGTGCCCAGCCCTAAGCCAATTTTGATCCAGCTCTATCCCACATACAAACTTTCACCAGCAAGAACTTTTGAATCTGCTATTGCTTCATGAAGTTGCTGCTTTCTGTCCTTTTGTACTCTCAGGTGGGCACACTAGGGGAGGTTTACCTGAAGCTGAGGCAGCAGGCCAGCTGACTTTCCAGGGGATCAGGTAAGAATCCTCCATTACATCGGGGGTGTTGGGGACCCAGCATCCGCCAGAGGTGCACCTAAGGTGCTCCTTCATTGGGTTACCAAATGCTTATACTCCGTTTATGCAAGCCTGTGTGCAATCTTTCCAGCTAGCTAATTTTTTAAAAATTATTTTTGTCATGATTATATATATTTTTCTGAGCATCAACCATCATTTATTTACTTCTGTATATGGAAACTAAATATATCAATCATAACAATCCAATGAGCAGTTAATATGAATATTATTTTCAGATATTCATCTTAATATTGTTAATATATTGCCTACTTTTGATGACAGGGACCCCAGGATGTAACACATCACTCCCTAGAATACCATTGTCAGTTTTTAATAATCAGTTGCAACTTGATTTGCATTTGATTTGGCTACCATTCATCAAACCATGGAAATTTGTTTTCAATATTCTTTTTTGCTAAATAGAAAACTCTCAGGGACAGATTGAGATGACAGTATTTGAAGGGCTTGCCTAACTGACTATTAAAACAGGGCTAGGTACATTTTTTCTGTAAAGGGTCAGATAATAAATATTTTAGCTTTGAAAGCCACACAGTCTCTGTCACAATTACCCATCTCTGCTATTGCAGAAGGAAGAGAGCCTTAAGCAATATGTAAAAGAATGGTATGATCTTCTTCCAATAAAACTGTATCTGCAAAAACAGGGGGTGGGCTGTAGTTTGTCGATTCCAGTTCTAAAGGGCAGATTCTTGAATGGGACCCTTCAACAGTTAACCAGTGTAGATTCCTTCAAAGGTGAATTGCCCATAATGTGTAGCTTTCAAGTATATATATATTAATTTATCATAACACAAATACTGAAGCACATTAAGTAAATAACAGACAACATCATCAAGACTTATGCCATTAATGGCTAATGTTTTTGAACAACTACTATATGCTCAGTAAAGCACACTAGGAAATTTACTGTTCTAAGCCACACAACAACCAACAAAAACGGGTGCTTCTGTGAATGCTCCTGTAACAATGAAGACACTGAGGCACAAAAGAGGACAAACACCTTGCCCAACATTGCAGAGTAAGGAGCGGTCAAGTCAGAGACCACTGTCTCATGTCACCTTCAATGGCAACTTACAAAACCCAGCCTTGACTCCTTGCCTCTATGCTTATCAGTTGCCAGACTCCAGGCATGTCACACGGAGCCTCAGTTTCATCATCTTCAAAATGGGGGTAATAATGCCTTCTTTGGGGACCTTTGAGTGTATTATATAATACAAGGAAAGTGTCCATCACAGAAAATGTCCAATACAGAGCCAAGTGTGGTGCTAAGTGCAAGCTAATTGAAACTGAAACTTTTAACAGATTTATTAAGATTTAATTCACATAGCATTCAATTCACCCATACAAAATGTACAATTCAATACTTTCTAGTATGCTCACAGAATTGTGCAAATATCACCTCCATCCATACTAGAACATTTCCATCATCCCAAATAGAAACCCCACATCCATTAGCAGTCACTTCCCATTCCCCGCTTCCCGCAGCTTTTGGCAACCCCAATCTATTCCCTGTCTCTACGGATTTCCCTATTCTAGACATTTCATGTAAGTGGAATCTTATAATATGTGACCTTTTATTAGCCTGGCTTCTTTTACTTCTACTATTTTCAAGGTTCACCCATGTTATGGCAGATATTAAGGCTGCACTCCTTTATACACCCAAATAATATTACATTGTATGAATATGTTATATCTTACCTACTCATCAGTTGTTGGACATTTGGATTATTTCTACTTTTTGGCTATTATAAATACTACTGTTATGAACATGCATGCACGTGTTTTTGTGTGGACATTTGTCTTCATTTCTCTTGGTTATATGACTAGGAGTGAATTTGCAGGATCATATACTAGCTCTGTGTTAAGCATTTTGAGGAACTGTCAGAGGTTTTCCAAAGTGGCCAGACCATTTTACATTCCATAAGTTATGTCTGAGGCTTCCTTTATCTCTGCCTCTTCCCCAACACTTGTTTTATTGTCTAACTTTTTTATTATGGCCATCATACATGGTATTGATTTGTATTCTCCTGATGGCTAATCATATTGAGCATTTTTTCATGTGCTTATTGGTCATTTGCATACCTTCGCTGGAGAAATTTCAACTCAGATCTTCTGTCCATTTTTAATTTGACCGTCTATTTTTTCATGATTGAGTTGGTACTTTTTATAATTTGAATACAGGACCCTTATCAGACATATCATTTGAAAATATTTCCTCCTATTCTGTGGATTGCCATATTACTTTCCTGATGGTGTCATTTGTCACAGAAAAGTTTTAATTATGATGAAGTCCAATTTCTCTAGTTTTTTCCTTTTCTCAATTGCGCTTTGAGTGTCATATCTAAGAAGGGTTTTCCTGACCTGTATGAAGGTCACTAAGCTTTACCCCTGTGTTTTCTTCTAAGAATTTTATAGTTTTGTCTCTTAAACTTAGGCTGTTGATCCATTTTGAGTTAATTTTTGTATCTGGTATAAGGTACAGGGCCAACTTCATTCTCACCTGGATGTCCTGTAGTTCAGCATCATTTGTTGAAAAGACTACCTTTTATTATCTTGGTACCCTCAATGAAAATCAATTGACCGTAAATGTAAGAGCTGATTTCTGGACTCTCAGTGCTTAATGTCTACATGTCTGTCCTTATGCCAATATCACACTACCTTGATTACTTTAGCTTGGTAGTAAGTTTTTTTTTTCCATCTTTATTTTAAATACAGTAAATAGCAATAGATCAACCCACATTAAAAACAAAACAAAAAACCTCTTTGGCGTCCAGTAATTTTTAATACAGTTTTTGAGATATATTCACATGCCATATGTTCTAGTTTGCTAGCTGCCGGAATGCAACACCAGAGACAGATTGGCTTTTAATAAAAGGGGATTTATTTTGTTGGTTCTTCAGAGGAAAGGCAGCTAACTTTCCAGTGAGGCTCTTTCTTACGTGGAAGGCACAGGATGGTCTCTGCTGGTCTTCTCTCCAGGCCCTTGGGTTCCAACAACTTTCCCCGGGGTGACTTCTTTCTCCATCTCCAAAGGCCTGGGCTGAGCTGCAAGTGCTGAGATGAGGAATGCCGAGCTGCTTGGGCTATGCTACATTGCGTTCTCTCATTTAAGCACCAGCCAATTAAGCCAAACATCACTCATTGCAGCAGACACGCCTCCTAGCTGACTGCAGATGCAATTGGCAACAGATGCGGTTCACGTACCGTTGGCTTATGTCCGCAGCAACAAGACTAGGTATGCTCACCTGGCCAAGTTGACAACTGAATCTAACTAACACACCATATAATCATCCAAAGTGTACAATCAACGGTTCACAGTATCACCATATAGTTGTGCGTTCATCACCACAATCAATTTTTGAACATTTTCATTACTCCAAAACAATGCATATAAGAATAAAAATTAACATAAAAAGAACACCTAAAACATCCCATACCCCTTATCTCCTCTATTATTCATTTATTGTTCTTATTTTTTTACTCATCTGTCCATACACTAGATAAAATGAGGGTCAGCCACATGGTTTTCCAACTTATGACAGATGAGTCCTTAAATCCAGATGTACCAGCGTCTCCAAGGACATCAACCAATTCCTTCCCCCTCTCCCATATTGTTGACACCCCCTTTCAACATGAAAAAAGTTAGAATGGGCATAACCCAAATATCCCTAAAGATTGGGAGACGGATCAAAGGGGAAGGAGGAGTTATAACAGAGAAGTTAGGATTTAATAAATAGGTACCAGGTACAACTTTTGTACTTCTTTCATTAAGTTTATTCCTCACTTTTTTATTCTTTCCTTTTTTTTTTTGGTATGGTGTATGGCAGGGGTCACATTTCATTCTTTTTCCATGTGAGTACCCCATTATTGCAGCACCATCTGTTGAATCTTTGTTTGTTTTTTTTTGTTTGTATGTTTGTTTTGGGAAGTGCGTGGGCCCAGAATTGAACACTGGTCTCCTGCATGTATTTTATTCTTTTTGATGCTCCTGCAAATTGATTTTTTTTTTTAAAACTCTCTTTTTCAGATTGTTAAATTCTAGTGAATAGAAATACAATTGATTTTTTTCATATAGATCTCGTACCATGCAACCTTGCCTGAATTTGAATAAAAAAGGGCCCAAGGAAACTAGATTGTTTATCTGTAATACTGGAAGGCCAAGAAACCATTTCGTTTATATAAATGGAGAAAGAAAGGCTATCAGTGGGGACCACTAAGCAACAATTCCCTCTGCCCTGGAGTAGCACACCCACAGCAGGAGTATAACGAGTCAACCATTTATTTATTCATTAAAGAAGAGTTTGAACAGCTACCATGAGCCCATCTGCCTGGACTTAAATACCAGCTCTGCCACATAGTAGGTGTGTTACCCTGTGCACATCCCTGCACCTGCCTGTGTGTGACTCAGTTTCCTCAACTGTAAAATGGGGATCCCAGAATCTACCACACAAAATTTTTTGTGAGGAGTCCAATAAAGCCCTTAGAAAGTGCCAGGCTGATGTAAATGCCATGCAGGTCTTAGCTATTATTTTTATTATGGCTGAACATCAGCCATAAAAGTGAACAAATGAAACACAATTCCTGTACCCATAGAGCTTGGTGGGGCTGGATGGGGAGGGGGGGGAAGCTGACAAAGAAATAAAGCAGCGATTATGTTGGGATAAGTGAAAATTAAGCTACAAAGCCTTGATGGGGTGGAAGGAGGTGCAGGACATTTTGGGGAAGGGGGAGGCCAGGCTCCTATGATGCAGTGGCACTGGAGAAGGTCTCCAGAGGGAGAGGGAGCCACCTCAGGAGAAGCACAGTCCAAAGAAAGGAACATCAAGTGCAAGCCACAAGGCGGGAGTGGGCTAAGTGTTTTAGGAGGAGAAACAGGGCATGAGGAACTGGGCTTGAAAGAGGGTGAAAGGATTGGGGAGTGAGGTCAAAGAGGGGGCTGAGGTGGGGCCATGTAGGGCCTTGGGGTCCATGGAAAGTACGTGCATCAGTGATGTCACTGTGTAACACACAGCAGCACTAAGTACTGAGCTCTTTCACGCAGCCACACTCAACCAGTGTCTGGGGCCTCTTGCGGGTGGCTGACAAGACCTCTTCTCAGGTGGGTGCTCGTTGCTCCTACACCCAAGCCCAGGCTGCCCCAACCGTGGCAAGAGCCTTCCAAGAGGGTAGAGTGGAAAGGGCAAAGCCCCACAAGGCCTGGGCATTACAGTTCACCCAACACCATTTCTGCAGTGTTCTATCAGTCAAAGACATCAACCAGGAGGATGGAAAGAGCTGAATCCAACACAGGAGGTTTTGTCAGACCATGGGGTGGTGACTGGTTGGGAGTTGTGGCATTTCTTTTTCTATAGAACTTTAAGAACAGACACAGCCTCTGGCTGATTTAGATGTGGCAGTAAGACCTGAAAGCCAAGGTTTAAGCTCTGGGTCTCTGCTTGCAGACCAATGGTAGTAGTGCATGTCTGCCTAGGGCCAGTCCTGCCCAGAACTTTCTTTTGGCCATAGGGGGTCACTCTTCAGCTGGGGCTCCTTGAAGGACACTGTTTTTCTAAACACATTCTTTTTTAAAGATGACTTTTCATATCGGTAGCCATGAAAGCTGACAGCGAAGCCTGCTCTCTAGATTCATATTTCCAAGAATTTCTCACATGTAATCATAAGTTTGAACTGAGTCTGAACAAGTTGTAAAAGTAGACCCTAAACTTTTTTTTATAAAGGGAAATTTACTAAGTTACAAGTTTACAGTTCTAAGAAAATGAAAATGTCCAAATTAAGGCACCAACAAGAGGTTACCTTCACTCAAGAAAGGCCAGTGGGTCAGGAACTCCTCTGTCCCCTCGGAAGTCACGTGCCCGGCATCGGCTGTTCCCTTGCTCTTGGGGTCCGATGCCTTCAGCCTCTGTTCCTTACTCAGCTGGAAAAGAGCATGATGATGTCTACTGGCTTTCTCTCCAGGCTTCTTTAATGGCTTCCCAGGGGCTCTGTCTGTTCTGGCTTACTTAACACCTCATGGCAACATCTGTTAGGTTTCAAGCCCCTCCAAACTCCGTGTTTCTGTTCTCCACATGTCCGCATTTGTGTCAGCTCTGCTGTGAAGTTTCTATGAGTCTCTGTTGTTTTTGACTCTCCCCAAAATGTTTCCTCTTTTAAAGGATTCTAGCACGCTATTCAAGACCCACCTGGAATGGGTGGGTCACATCTCCACCTAATCAAAAGGTCACACCCACAATTGGGTGTGTAATATCTCTGTGGATATAATCTAATCAAATTTCCAACCTACAATATTGAATGGGGATTAAAACAAAAGGCTGCTCCCACAAGATTGGATCAGGATTAAAACATGGCTTTTCTGGGGTGCGTAATACTTTCAAACCAGCACAGTGTCAAAGAGAGGCAAACAAACCAATGGTGAGAAAAGTTCGTGAAATGGACCCACACATATATAAACATATGAGACCTTAAACTTTTATCTCCACAAGACACTTCAATTTCTGGATAACTTTGTCTGATTCATGGTCCCAAAGATAGAGTAGTATGTTCTTTTTCTTTGTTTTGTTTTTGTTTTTGTTTTTATGAGTGTTGTTGAATGAATAGAAATAATGATTGCAGCTTTACCCTTTATTTAGCTGTTACCCCTTGCCAGGTACTGACCTTCCAAATGCATATCATTTATTTATTTAATTATTTTTATTTCTTTTAGGGAAAGAAGGGGGTAAGAAAAAGATAAATAATGAAAGCGAATAGAGAAAGAGAGAATGAGGAAAGGAGAAGGGAGAGAAGAAGGGGCAAGAGGGAAGGTAATGTGAGCAGGAGAGCGCCAGATTCCCCATCTGTCCCCCAAATCTTCATCCAGATCATAATAGAGCAAAATGTCAGAGTTAGTTGCACTGACTTTCTGTCTTGGAGCTGATCACTTCTTGGCCTATTATCCAAAGCAAGTCATTCAGCTCATTTGAGCCTTGACATTGTCATCTTTTCCAACGAATATCGAGATCATACAGTATCTCTCCTTTTGTGTCTGGCTTATTTCACTCAGCATTTTGTCCTCAAGGTTCATCCATGCTGTCATATGTCTCGGGGCCTCATTTCGTCTTATTGCTGCATAATATCCCATCATATGTATAGACCTCATTTTTTTTTTTATCCACTCATCTGTAGATGGGCTCTTGGATTGCTTCCATCTTTTAGCAATTGTGAATAATGCTGCTATAAACATCTGTATGCAAATGTCTGTTCATGTCACTGTTTTCAGCTCTTCTGGGTACATACAAGGTCACAGGGCAACTTGATGTTTAGTTTTCTGAGGAACTGTCAAACTGTCTTCCATAGTGGCTGTACCATTATACATTCCCACCAGCAGTGGATAAATGTCCCAATTTCTCCACATCCTCTCCAGCATTTGTAGTTTCCTGTTTGTTTCATGGCAGCTATTCTTACAGGTGTGAGGTGGTACCTCATTGCAGTCTTGCTGTGCATTTCCCTTATAGAAAATGAAAAGGAACATGTCTTCATGTGCTTTCTAGCACCTGTATTTGCGCTTCAGAAAAGTATCTATTCATGTCTTTTACCCATTTAATAATTTTGCTGTTTATCCTTTTTTTCTTGAGCTGTATCATTCCTTTATGTATAATAGGGATAGCAAAACTTTATCTAATGTATAGTTTCCAAATATTTTTCCCATTGAGTTGGCTGCTTCTTCACCTTTTTGACAAAATCTTTTGAGGCACAGAAGCTTTTGATTCTGAGGAACTCCCATTTATCTGTTTTTTCCTTCATTGCTTGTGCTTTGGGTATACAGTTCAAGAAACAACCTCCTGTTACTAGGTCTTGAAGATGTTTCCTTATGTTTTCTTCCAGGAATTTTAGAGTGCTGCCTCTTACATTTAAGTCTTTGATCCATTTTGGGTTAATTTTTGTATAAGGTGTAACATATGGGTCCTCTTTCATTCTTTTGACTATTGATGTCCAGTTTTCCTAAGCCTGTTTATTGAAAAGACTGTTCTGTCCAATTCAGTAGATTTAGGAGCCTTGTTGAAGATCAGTTGACTGTAAATTTGTTGGTCAATCTCTGTGCTCTCGGTTCAGTTCCATAAATCAATAGTTCTATCTTTGTGCCAGTACCATGTTGTTTTGATGACTAAGTCTTTGTAATAGGCTTTAAAGTAGGGAAGTGTTAATCCTCCCCTTCGCTCTTCTTTTATAGAATACATTCAGCTATTTAAAGTTTCTTTCCCTTCCACATAAATTTGATAACTAGCTTTTCCAAATCTTTAATATAGGTTGTTGGAATTCTGATTGGTATTGCATTGAGTATATAGATCAATTTAGGTAGGATTGACATCTTGACAACATTCAACCTTCCTATCCATGAGCACGGAATATCTTTCCATCTGTTTGGATCTCCTTTAACTTCTTTTAACAATATTTTAGAGCTTTCTGGGTACAGTTCCTTTACTTCCCTGGTTAAACTTATTCCTAGATGCTTGATTCTTTTAGCAGCTATTTTGAATGGAATTTTCTCCTTAATTGTCTCCATATTTAAGTCATTATTTGTATAATACAAATTAATAAAAGCAATACAAATAGTAATTATTATTAATAATAATACAAATAGTAATAATATAATTACTATTTATATAATACAAATTGATAATATACAAATTATTAATATAAATATACAAAAATTGATAATATACAAATAGTAATAATATAATTACTATTTGTATAATACAAATAATAAAAGCACTCTTTGCTTTTGAGGTATATATATCTCGCAGTGTGCTATTTTTCCCTTAGCAGAGTGGTCTGAGCCATGCCACTGCAATGATTCTGAGTGGTTTGGAAGCCTGAGAAACCCCTACCTTAGGGCAGATATCAGACGGTGTGATTGCCGGACCAGCTTCCTCCATCTGCCTGATCTGTCCTGCCCAGTCTTCTGTTTGAGCAGCTTGGTAGGAGAAACAGATCTGGCGTTCCGACTGCCATCTAGTGGTGGTACCGTTGGGTGGCGGGCTTAAATTTAGATGCCTTTGACCAGAGTAGAGTATGGAAATGTGGTGTAGAATTTTAACTTAGTCTTCATTTATAGTATAAAGGTAAATGAAGATAAAGAAAGAAAGAACCTGGGCTCTAGAGTCTGGCAACTTGGGTTTGAATCCAATTTTGGCATTTAGCTGTGTGACCTTGGGAATATTGCTTAACTTCTCTGTGCCTGGATTTTCTTACCTAGGACATGGGTCGACAGTAGTAGCTGCTTCATAGGGAAGCTGTGCAGACTAATGCCTTAATACACATGACAGCACTTAGAGCAGAGCATGGCACATAGTAAGTGCCATATGAAGCTCAGCTGTTGTTAATAGGCAGACTATCTGTGAGTAAGATACCCACAGAGCTTTGACACCCATCCACTAGGACTGTGTATGGAGGAAAGGTGCAAAGGACAAACATTTTGGTGGGGAGTAGCTAGAACCAGGTTCATCACTTTTGAGGAATCACAGAGGGTTGTGATAAACCATAGCGGTCTCGTAACTGTCTACAAAGCATTTGATGCACATCACCATAAGTAAATTAGGAAGAAAAAGAAAACAGCCTTATGAATAAGGCACATCTGGGTTCAAGGATGTCGGTTTCCTGAGCATCTTCCTTCCTTGCTTTGAAGATGGTTGCGTGTGAGTTAACACTTGTCAATTGTTACGTACACACAGAAAATTCTGCATTGTGAAGAGATGCTGTGGCTGTGGGAAGGTTAAGCTCAGAACCCCTGAAACTGAACAAGGCTAACTCCTGTCACCCATCTCAGGCCCAGTATCCCCATTACCTGCTTGAATGCCTATTTTCTGAAGAATGCCGAATTTCTGAATACACCCACAAAAAACATAGTTTTAATTGTAAAAGAGTTGTTACATTTGTCATTGTTGTTTTTAAGATTACAGTTTTTTTTTTCCAAATTAGGCCAGAACTCGAGATCTACTACACTACTGAAGCAACACGAGAATCCTGTAATTTTAGCCCACTCCACACGGCAGAACATGTTCATCTGAAGGACCCGACTAGATCAGATTTCATTTTAAATTCTTCCTCTGTCTTTTAAATGCCTGCAAAACAAAATTGTGGAAAACTTGCTGGGATCCCTTAGACCTATTGCTACAAACTTCTGGCTAGAGATTCTACCACAGTGACATGTTCTCTGGCCACCTGACCAGCAGCAAAAGGCCCTGCTTGCATCGGTCTCAGTACGTAAGATGCACCGTGCTTCTTTGCAAGCAACCTGTGCAAAAGCTGGATTCACTGCTCGTGGAGCATGGGGGAGAGTACCTCTGGCTGTGACCTTCTCTGGGAGAACTGTCTCTTTGGCCATCCCCTCTCGGAAACCACCAGAGACAGGTTCCAGGAACCTCCAGAGTTAGGGAGACAAGGGAACCCATGTGCTTCAGGAAAGAAGGAGCCACTCAGTATTTTCCCTAACCCAGTCCTGCTCAAATTGACCATGGACGATCAATTATGCTGAAACCTTCTGGGAAGCCACTCCCGGGCCAGCACCTCTCTCTGAAGACGATAGCAGCTACCCCAGAGGAAGACTACTAAGCAAATTCTGTTGAAGACACTGCACCTGTACTTCGTGTCATCTTGCCTCTCCCCTTCTGACAGCTCAGAGACTTTAGGCCAATGAGCCAGAATCTCAAGCTCATCAAGCATTTAGGAAAACTCCCTGAGTAAAACCTTGGGGGAAAGCAGCTCAGACACCCCTCCCCGGTACAGAGAGAGCTCCTTGTGTGAAAATGCCCCTTTCTCCTTCGTTTGTGATTTTCCAGGTGTGGGAAGGTGCTGATGGCCTGTTGGCCCTACCATTCTCTGAACATCTTCACCTGATGTGGTCCACCATATCAGCGCTGGGAAATTGAAATAGTCCTATTAATTTCTGCAGAGTCACACAATTCACTGAAATATCTTTAATTTAATTTGGGTTGTGCAAATAAGAGATGACTTGCTTTAATATCCCTAGACCACTTACAGAGGATGCTGCAGTTGGTCTGCCCGGAACGTTTTCCCACGCTCCCCAGGTCTTCCGCTCCTGGCTTCAGTGGCACCTCCTCAGTAAGGCTGCTGCAGTGTTTGAGTCCAGATATCCTGACTCCCAGGCTGGGGCTTCTCCTGAGCCCCCATGCCCACGCCCAGCTCCACTCCGTCTCTAAGGGGACAAATTTGTAACACCTTCATCTCCTCTGAGAAGGGTCTAAACAACCCCTCCACCTCTGGAGAGACCTTCAGTGGGTCCTCACATGTTAAAAAATTGGGGCAAATTTGTTTCATAAAGCAAATTGAGAGTATGGGGCAGGGAGAAGGGACAAGAGTTCTTAATTCGTATATTATTTTATAAAATGTGTTGTCTTGAATGTGAAATGGAATCTTAAATATGAAAATAAATATCTGTCTAGTTCACCCACACAAAAGACAAGATTAAAAATTTTTACGGTGTATTGTGCATAATAACAGGACTCAGCACCCCATTCTTATGGGTGAAATAAGCAAGGTTTATGCCTATGTGTGACTTATTTTTAAATAAAGTGCTGCCTGATGTCATCCCTGGTGCTCGTACCCAAGGAATAAAATGCCACTGGACAGAAATGCTGAGAGCTGTTGACTGTACTCTGAGCCAAACATCACACAGCAGTCCCTGCTCGAAAACCTCAGCTGCCCAGGTGAGGGGAGGGCATGACGCTTAGGACAAATGTCTGGCTGACCCTGCAGCTGAAGTGGCACAAGGAATTATTTCAGTTAAAAAAAACTGGACTCTAAAGCAGAAATTCAGAGCTTAGCCCTTTTGTGTGTGATAATTTAGATAATCCATTCTTCTACAGTTCATATGTGGCCCTTATTAAAATTCAAGAACGGGAAGCTTGGAAGAAACACCTCCATCTTAAATGTTCAGACATGAGTGATGCGTGCCTGTAGATAATTTTCTCTACTCCTGGATGCGAGCCTTAGGGACGGCGGGTCCCAACCCATTTCAAGCCCTGTAGCTATGAGAACTTTTGCAGAGAATCTCTCTGGACATCATTCTCCTCTTCTGAAGCCCTGGAGCTATCATATCCCGGTATTACAGCACAATTATGATATAGTATAGAATAGTACAGTATAGCATAGTATAGGAGTAGTATATATAGTAAAGTGTAGTATTGTATAGTATAAGTATTAGTATAATATAGCATAGTATTGTATAGTATAAGTATTAGTATAGTGTAGCATAGCATCAGTATAGTATATTAGTATAATATAGTATAGTATTAGTATACTATAAGTATTAGTTCAGTATAGTAGTAGTCTAGTATAGTGCCTCACCATTTTGCTTAGAGACTCAATAAGACAATTTGAAGTTATACATTTACTTTCAAGGATAAATTTAGACAACCCTGTGGTATTTTCCTAACAAGAAATAGCTCCGTGTCCTTTTATTTAAAATGACCATCATCTAAGGGAGAAGTGGAAGGAGGGGGGTTTACAATAAACAATCTGCCAAACGTTTGGAAACATGCAGGGTGGGTGTCCTCATAAGAAGCACACACACAGTAGTTCTGAATTAGGAAATGTCAGGGTCCTTTTTCCAGCGTCCGGAGGGGGTGCGTGCACGGGGCAGTCCACAGAATAAACTGCGGCCCCAGGGCAGAGCTAATGGCCTCAGCTCGCCAATCGCGTGTGCCTGGGAGCCAAGGACAAGCTCTTCCAGGTCCCTGCGTGACCACATCTGCTGTGAGCCTGTGTCAGGGGAATTTGGCAGCTTTAGATGCAGCGATGCAGCCTCCGTCCCCCACCCCAGCCCACCGCCCATCACTCCAGAGTTACGTGCATGAGAACGGATGGACGAGATTAGCCTCAGAGACAAAACAGCCACAGATGGGACGTGGAGAAACTGGTGGGAGCACATACTTTCCAAACGACAGGATTCACGAGGTCATGAACCATATAAACATTTGAAGAAAGCTATACGCCCTGCTCAAAACGTGAGGTTAGATGTGTCCTGCTCATCGTATACGGAAAAATAGGGGAGGGACAGGACGGGATAAGGATTTTATTATTATTCTTGAGATGTTCGGAGCAATAGTGAAGAGACGTTTCGTTTTGTGACACAACAGCGCCATCTCATGGGCAAAGCTTATATGACATGAAGCTTCCCAACCAGTGGGAAGCGAACAGTTACTGAAAGCTTTTGCCTGGGGCTCTGTACGCTGCAACAATAAACAGTCCAACATTCCACTTTAAACGTCCTGTATTTTTGATGGGGGTCCGGAGAGGCCTATTTCAATTTTGAACACCAAATATTTGGGAACAAAAGTCAGATTTGTCTTTTGTTTCCGGACAGAGCTCAATCACTTTTAAGATTCCAAAATCTTTTTCAGCACTTGCGTTTCAGAGGAAGATTTGTTTCACACCAAAACGCTAGCATTTCTTTTACGCTGACTCTAATTTTTCTGCCTCTGGGAATTTGGTTACTGCAAGTAGGTTTTGAAAAAGATCTTTTGCATTCAACAAATACTGTTGAACCCCTACTATTTATGTACCAGCCACACTGCAAGTTTGAGAAAAGGTGAGAAAAGGTGCAAAGGTGAGAAAAATCTTCGATAGGGCCTGTCCTTGGGAATGAGCTGTGGAAGATTTCTCTCATAACCCAAATCTTCCCCTGAAATAATTTTCTCCTTAAGTTGCAAGATACCCAAAGTGGAAATGTAAGATTAGACTTTATTTTTTAGTCTGGCCTTGTAGAACCATGGATGTCGAGATCCCAGGTGAAGTAAAACGACCTAAGCTGCTGAAGGGAGCTCATATTTCTAAATTGCTTCTGTAAGTCTCAGTGGTTTATACTTAGCCCCTCATTCAGTGGTTTCTTGGACCCTGAGAAGAGAATACAGATTAGAAAGAATTGCATATTTCAGCAACTCAGAAGCGGAGATATTAAAAGCTTAGGGTCAGCTCCAAGTCTCACATTAGTGTTTCTTTTGGCTTCCTCAATTCTCCCATGCCATGGGATCATCCCGGCAGCATACAGAGATGCTGTCATTCCTCCCGCCTTAAAAGAAAAGCAGCTCTCTCAACCCATTTTCCCATCAGTTCATCTCTTCAGCAAAATTCTCCCAAGAGCTGTTTATATAATCTGTCTCCAGTTCCTCTCTTGAGCTCACAGTGGTAAATCTTCCTCCCCAACCACTGCACTAATAGAGCTGCTCTGCTCAAGGTCCCCAAGAACTCTGCTTGGGCTGACTTAATTGTCAATTCTTGGTTCTCATATCGCTGGACCACTAAGCCTAACGCAGGTGATTGATTGGTCCCTTCTGTCAACACTTTCCTGGACTGCAGGATTCCAAATCTTCTGGTTTCCCTCCCACCCCTCCAGCCTCTCCTGCTGAGTTTTCTGTGCTGTAGGGGTAAGTAGGAGACAAAGAGGCATTAGGCTTCTTCCTCTGTCGGGGTTTGTGACAGCATTGGGGATCTCATCCAGCTTAAGCCTTCACATATTATGAACATGCCAGTGACCCCCCAATATACATCCATTGCCTGGACCCCTCTGCTAAACACCAGACTCCCATATTCACCTCCCTACCTAACACCTCTATGCATAGGCTAACAGACGACTTCGTGGGGCCAAACCAAAACTAATCCCCTGATCTCCGCCAAGCGCAATCTTCCCAGGCATCCCCATTCAGTCCTCATTCCTGCTCACTCAGCCCACAAAACCTGCAAGTCCCCCATGACTTCTCACTTTCCTTCTCACCCCGCATTAACTTCATCAGCAAATTCTCTGACTCTATCTTCAAAACACATCCAAGGTTTCCAGCTGATTGAGATGGCAGCATAAAACACACCAGAGTGTTATTCCTTCACAGAATCTTTGAACAACAACCAACAGTTAGCAGGGAGGCTATCCTCAAAACTCCAGAAAAGAGTTAAAAGAGTTGCAATAATTGGGCAAGGGCCAAGTCAAGAAGAAGCAACTTGGGCGGCTGCTGTGGCTCAGCAGGCAGAGCTCCGACCTGCCGTGCTGGAGGTCTGGAGTTCGATCCCTGGTGCCTCCTGCCCATATGCAAATTAAAAAAAAAAAAAAAGAAGAAGAAGAAGAAGCAACTTTAAACCTGGTAGGAAGATAGGCCATGGTGGCTCAGCAGGCAGAGTTCTTGCCTGCCATGCTGGAGACCCGGGTTCGATTCCCGGTGCCTGCAGTGCAAAAAAAAAGAAAAAAAAAATGTAAACCTGGTAGGAGCCACTTGTGGCACCCTTGCTGGTCCCTCCACCATCCCCTCCCCACTGCAGCATGGGGTCAGCCTCCACTCCCACTGTGAGTCCCAGGCCCTGTTATTCACTGAGCAGAGCAACCCCTGTGCCACACTGGGTGCCTGTGTGTCAGCACCAATCTATCAGATGGCCACCTGGAAAATTGAACCAGGAAGTCTTCTAGGATGCCTTTTCAAAACTTGTTCTGCAGGCGGAAGCAGACTGAGGATGGATAAAGCAATGTAAGAAACAATTAAATTGAAGCATCCTGGGAAAAAGGATAACCAGTTTTAACTCATATGGTAGAACACCCAGGGGGGTCTATTTCATAAAGAGTAGAAGGGGCATTCGAATTCTTATAAACAGTGGAATTCCTAAGGCTATGAATATGCACAAGTCAAAGAACAGACACAGGCTCAGAAAAGACAGAGAAAACCCTGCACTTTTGAAGAACACCAAGCAACCCAGGGCCAATTTGCAAAGATAATGGAAGATATTTTTGCATTATTATGTGTTCTAGCTTCTAGAACTCAAGGAAATCTCTGCCATATCACTAACTAGATAAAAACTTAAGGAACAGACATCTCAGTAACTAAATCCCAGAGTTAACACTGTAAAATGTTAAAATATACAAGGCACAATAAGGCATTACAAGGCAAACAAAGAAAAAGGAAATGATGGCACATCCAAAGGGACAAGATAAAAATCTAGAAACCATTAATGAAGATGACCAGACTTTGGGCACATCAGACAAAGACTTTAAAAAATAATCTTCAATATGCTCAAGGAGATTAAAATAAAAACATAGAATCAGGTCTGAAGTATGAGTGAAAAATATGAGAATCCCAATAATGACACAGAAATTTTTAAGAATAGTGAAATGAACTGAAAAGGAAATTTAAGAGAATAATAAAGAGAAATAACAAGGAAAAAAACACACAGAATCTGTAGTTTAAAACCACAGTAACGGAAATGAAAAATTCCCTAGAGGCATTCAATAGATTGGCACTGGCAGAGGAAGGAATCAGTGATCTTGAAGACAATTGAAATGATTCAGGCTGAGGAGCAGAAAGTAAAATAAATAAATAAATAAATAAAAAATAAACAGCAAACAGAGCCTGAAAGGCCTGTAGGATATGACCAAGTGTACCAATATACATGTTATTGGTGTCCCAGAAGGAGATAGAGAGAAAGGGGCAGAAGGAATTTTCAAAGAAATAATGACAGAAAACTTCCTAAATTTAACAAAAGACACAAAAATGCACAGTCAAGACTTCCAGTGAAACCCAAACAGGATAAACTAGAAAAGAACCACAATCAGACAAATAAACTGTCAAATGCTAGGATAAGAAGTTATGAAAACTGCAAGAAAAAAGCAATGTATTATGCACAAGGGAGTCCCAATAAGATTAAGTTCCACTTTCTCATAAGAAACCAGGGAGACAAAAAGGCATTGAGAAAAATATTTAAAATGCTGAAAGGAAATAATTGCCATCCAATAATTTTATATATGGCCAGACTGTCTATCAAAAGTGAAGGAAAATTAAAATTCACAGATAAACAAAAATTGAAGGAGTTCCTCACCCCTAAATAGTAGTTACTTTAAATGTAAATGGAGTAAAATATCCAAGTCAAAAGGCAGAGACCAGTAGAATGAATAAAAAAGCGTAACCCAACTATATGTGTCTTAAATTCAAAGACACAAATATGTTGAAAGAGAAAGAATGGAAAATAATATACCAGGCAAACAATAAGCAAAAGAGCTGGGATGGCTATACTATTATCAGGTAAAACACGCTTTAATTCAAAACTATTACAAAGGGCAAAAAGGTCACTTTATAATGACAAGAGGGTCAATTCAACAAGAAGACAAAACAACTATAAATATATGTGCACCCAACAGCAGAGCCCCAAAATATGTGAAACAAATACTGACAGACGTGAAGGGAGAAATAGACAGTTCTACATTAGTTGCAGGAAACCTCAACACACCACTTTTGATAAAGGATAGAATATCTAGACAGAAATTCAATAAGGAAGCTGAATATTTGAAAGCTACTACAAACCAACTAGACCTAACAGACACAAAACCATGTCACCCATCAGCCATAGAAGATGCTTCTTGTGCACATGAGTCATTCTTCATGACAGACCACATTTCAGTCACAAAGCAAGTCTCGAAGACTTTGTAAAATATGGAACTTCTACAATGTATCGTCTCCAACTACAATGGATTTAGAAATCAAAGTTCCAGAGGGAGAACTGGAAAATTCACAAATATGTGGAAATTAAACAATGTATTCTTTTTAAAAAAATTTTTTATTAATTAAAAAAAATACAACAAACAGAAACATTCTTAACATATGATCATTCCATTCTATATATATAATCTGTAACTCGCAATATCATCACATAGTTGCATATTCATTATCATGATAATTTCCTAGAACATTTACATCAATTCAGAAAAAGAAGTAAAAAGACAACAGAAAAAAATTCATATATACCATACCCCTTACCCCTTTCGTTGATCACTAGCATTTCAATCTACTAAATTTATTTTAACATTAAACAACATATTCTTAAGCAGCCAAATCATTAAAGAGGAACTCACAGGGAAAATTAGGAAATATCTTGAGGCAAATAGAAACAAAATGTAATATACCAAAATTTATAAGATGCAGCAAAGGCAATGCTGGGAGGGAAATTTATAGGTCTAACTGCTTATATTAAAAAAGAAGAAAGATCTCAAGGCAAAGAACTAACCTAAGAACAAAAATGATCTAGAAAAAGAAAAGCAAACTAAACCCAAAGTGAGCAGGAGGAAGGAAATAACAAAGATTAGGGAGTAGATAAATGAAATAGATAATTACAAACAGTAGAGAAAAATTAGGGGAAAATTCAAAAATAAATAAATAAATAAATGAAAACAATAGAGAGGGCGGGCAACAGTGGCTCAGTGGCAGAGCTCTCGTCTGCCATGCCAAAGACCTGGGTTCGATTCCCAGTGCCTGCCCATGTTAAAAAAACAAAACAATAGAGAGAATCAATAAAACCAAAAGATAGTTCTTCAAAAAGATCAATAAAATTGACAAATCTTTAAATAGGCTGACAAAAGGAAAAACAGAGAAAACGTAACTAAAATCAGAAATGAAAGGATAGACGCTACTACTGACCCCACAGAAATAAAAAGCTCATAAAAGGATGTATGAACAACTGTTTGCCAGCAAATTAGACAACCTAGATAAAATGGAAAAATTCCAAGAGAAATACAAACTGCCTATGCTGACTCAAGAAGGAATAGAATATCATAGCAAACTTATAACAAGTAAAGTGATTGAAACAGTCATCAAAAACCTCCCCACAAAGAAAAGCCTAAATCTAGATGATTTCACAGGTGAATTTTACCAAACATTCCAAGAGGAATTACTGCCAATCCTGCTCAAACTCACCCAAAAAATTGAAGAGAAGGGAACACTCATTAATTCATTCTGTGGGGCCAACATCAGTCTAATACCAAAACCAAATAAATGATATCACAAGAAAAGAAAATTATAGACCAATATATCTTATGAATATTGATGCAAAAATCCTTAAAAACTGGACTCTGATCTTCTGAGCAAAAACAAGGAAGAAAACACAGCTACTTATGAGTCAAATGTTCTAGACTGTAAAAATATGAAGATAAAACTTGCTCTACTTTTCTTGTTTTCTAAGGAAGCCTTGAGAAAATTCTCCCTGCAGATATCCATGGAGAGTGATACAGGACAGACAACATTCGCAGTAGCCTGCTGACATCGAACATGATTTACTTCTCTTTCACACAGCCTTTCTCAAAGATATCAGAATGTGTGAACTATAGTGAGATCCAGCACCACGGGGTCTGGACTGTGCATCTCTCTGGTGGCCCAGCCTTCTCCACGGGGGACAACAGGCAGGGGGTAGTTGTACAGTGGTTGCATAAGGGTGGAGAGGATATGAGAGGAGAGGAGTCTACCTCCCTTAATGGCATCCCATGAATGAATTAAAAGTACATGTTAACGAGTAGTTATAGAACAGCTTTTAAAGTTTGGTATGGGTTCCAATTTCAGATTTTTCATTCTAGCTGCTCCAAGACACTGGAGATTAATAAGTATCAATATAATGATTCAGGTATACCTGATACCTATTTGTTAAATCCTAACTTCTTTGTTATAACTCCTTCCCCTTTGATCCTTCTCCTAATCTTTAAGGATATTTAGGTTATGCCCATTCTAACTTTTTTCATGCTGAAAGGGGTGTCAACAACACGGGAGAAGGGGAAGGAATTGGTTGATGTTCTTGGAGATACTGGTACCTCTGGATTTAAGAACTTATCTGGCTTAGGGACCATCTGAAGATTTTAGGTTTCTGAAAAGTGAACTTAGTAAGTGAAACTTTTGTAGGATCTCAGATACAGCCCTGGGTATCTTTAAGGTTAACTCCCTCACTGGCATTCTTTACTCTAGGCATTTGCTAAATTATGGACCTTGCAATTCCTTGAATATGCTCTTCTGTTTTAAGGATGTGCATATGTGTATGCTATTCCCTGAGCCTGGAATGTCTCTCTCCACCCCTGACATCCACCTGATGAAAATTCCTACTTAACGCACATTACTTTTTTGAAGACTTATCATGCCCCACTTGATGTGATGACATGAAATGATTGAAAGGTAACATTTCTGAGTTGTTTCAGCCTGGAGCAATACTTAATGGTATCACATAGAGTAGCAGACATGGTTGGTTCCTACTCAGAAGTTGGTCCCCCTCTTCACCCTTGCTAAAATACCTTAATTTGGCTTAGCTTCCCACATTCTCTGTGCTTCTGGAGAGGTAAGCCCCATTTCCATGGGGAAAGTCCTGGTTGGTCTGAGTAATAATTTGGCCTGAGAACATGCTGGAATTCTGGCCAATACAGAAGGGTTTCTAGGAAAGATCTTTTTTGCTCTTAAAATGAAGCACTCAAGGAAGAAATGATTTTTTATCTGTTGAATTTTGCCTTCTCTTCATGTGATAACCTAAACCACATTTTGGTAAGAAAATGATGAAGGTGACGGAGCTGAAATTTGAAATGAAATTGGTTCCTTAATAATACCATTCAGTAGCACAATTAAAGACAGCTCTAGCATTGCCTCACATGCGACATAATGTGCCCCCTTATTGCTTATATCATTTTTTTAAATTTCATGTTACTTGTAGGTTCAAATTGAGTTATATGCCCTTATCTGAACTATCAACCTGACCGAGGATGGAAATGTATTGATTACTTTATTCTGAGCTGTATGCGCCATGTCTGGAGTCTTACGAGAGGTCAACTGCACACAAACGTTTGGTATCTTTTTAGGTGTCACGCCCTGTCCAACCACCACCAGTGGTACCCTCCCTCTGTGCCCGCCTGAGCCTGCCCCCAGCTCACAACACCACCCCATCATGTTAAAACCTGGCCGTGTCTGTTTGTCCAGGCAAGCTCTTGTGAATATTAATTTCAGCAAATGAGCTTTGGATTAGAAATGGGCAACAATATTCAAGGTTTGGTGAGAATCTGCAGTTATAAAAAATTTAGTAAGGCTTTGGGCATGACTGCTCTGGCTGTCTATTCAACAGTTCTACTAGTTTGGATTTACTGCATTCATAGCTCTTTAAATAGCAATCTTTTCTTTCATGGATATGCAACCTATGTATACCCGCAGGACCAGATGTTCAGAGTTTGGCTTAATGTTCTGTTGCTGTCTCAATGTTCTTAATAATTTTTGAACAACGGTTCCCGCATTTTCATTTTTCCCTGGGCCACGTGATTTCTGTAGACAATCCTGCCCCAAAGTGTGTACCACACGACATTAGTTAATTCATCTTAATTAATGGTGTAAGAAAAGGGGCAATTTGGGAAACTTTCAACTAAAGAAAAAAGTTAAATAACTTCCTTTTCTGCAGGAAAATTTGTAGTGATGTTCAGATCAGGAATTAATATTTAGGTTTCTTACTGCCAATAGAAAAATTCTATTCATTATCACACAAGTTGATATGTCCTGTAGAATGGACTATGCCCCATAAGGTGAATGTTTCTTGAACATCAATGAGCATAGGCACGAATCCTGTTTCATTCTGTCTCAGGAGATTGCAATGCCACTGGTCCACGAATTACCCTTGCATAGCACAGCTGTAAGATACGCCTGCAGGCTGGCCACACTTTCAGAGCAGCGTTGGTTCTTCTGTCTTATTTCTATATTGGCTACACTTAGTGATGGTGTGATCCAGGGAAAAGTTATTTAATCTCTCTGAGCCTCAAGTTCTTCAAAGTATTCTGGAAATAACTTTTCCTAGAATTATTTCAAGAATCAAAACAGAGTCATTTTCCACTTTGATGAGCTTGTTTTAACGACCACTCTGTGAGTGAGGCAAGGTAGCTACTGTCATGTTGCAAGTGAGGAACTAAGGCGGAGAGAGGTGAAATCGATTGTGCTGTGTTACTAAGCAGGTAAGGCACAAGTGAGCCCAAACCCACACCTTTTGTCTCTGAAACTCAATATCAGCTGACTCAAATATTTTGAGTGTCTCTTATTACCTGGCTCTTGTCTTAGCATCCTGCTGACTCACAAAGAGGTTTGCTTTCCAACGGAGTATTGCTACTCTTCTCTAATAACCATAGGGTCTGTTTCTTCCTTTCAAAAACAGCTTTATTTTTATCAGAACGATTAAACTTTCTTTGTTTAAAATTTTCAGTGAGCACAGAAAAGTGTGAAGCAAGTAAAATATCACCATTCCATATGTGACTTCTTTTAACATTTTAATGACTATCCTTCCAGTTATGTCTTTATGACCTGAGTTTAGGACCCATTCTGGGAAACAGAAAGAGAAAGAAGGAGAGAGAGAAAGAGAGAGAGAGAAGACTTTCCCTGGTCAAATATTTTTGAGAACTTTCTGCATATTATATCCTTCTCCTGGAGATCACAGAACACATCAACATTTTAAAAGCTGGCAAAACTATTACAGCAAAAATTTTTTTCACATTATAGTGTGACCAAAAAAAAACACTTATGTATACGTATTTTTTCTTGTGTTATTATTTCCTCAAGTGAAACATGTTATTTATATTGCCCTACACAAAAGCTGTAAACATGTATACCCGCACAAATTGTTCCAGATTTCCATTTAAATTTAATTACCCTACGACTTGTAGGCTTTTATTAACATCTCTGCTCTTTGTCAGTTCGATATGCAAACAAAGCATACTCTTGTTTTTATTTATTTCTTTCATTCTTAATGAGATTTAACACCTTTTGTTTATTTAACAGTGAATTCATGAATCGTCTGGTCACGTTCTTTCCAATCTTTTATTGGGGTTTCTTTTATTTTCCCTTTGTTGAGTTTTTTATTAAACAAAAAAGAAAATTAGCTTTTTATCATGCAGGTGAAAAATATTTTCGCCAATTTATTTTTCAAATTATTTCATTTTGTTTTGCTCTGTGGTACATTCAAATTTGTATGTAGTAGAATACATGGTTTTGGGGATTTCTGCCATGCTTATTCAAAAGGCCTCATTATATGTAATACTCATGTGTACTTCATAGGATTTTATCATTTATATGCTTGCAGTCAAATCCTCAATCCATCTGGAATCCACTGGCATATATCCACTGGGTCCCCCAAGTGTTTCTTAACTTTTTAAGTTTCTTAACTATATAGCCACCCTGGTTCCCAAAGTAGCTGGACCACTTTGCATTCCTACCAGCAATGTGTGAGAGTTCATTTGGTATTTTCAGGAATTTTTTTCTTTTTCATTTTAATTAAGTATGTGATGGTATCGAATTTTGATTTTAATTTACATTTCCCTAATGGCTAATGATGTTGAGCATTTTTCATATGTTTATTTGCCATCTGTATATCTCCTTTGGTAAAGTAACTTTTCAAATCTCTTGCTGATTTTGTTTTTTAGGTTGTTTTCTCATTTTGAAATGCACATGGTGTCATGCTTATGCACTATGTTTTCATATCTTCTGGAGTCCATTTCCAAAGCTTCTTTTTCAGTCCATTAATCTACTTGTCTATTCCTGGGCCAAGACCACCCAGTTTTTAAAATTACTGTAACAGTGAATTTATTTCATTCTTATAAGAAGTGTCTTCCTTTATTACTCTTCTTCAAAATGTTCTCAGTTATTTTCAAATATTTGTTTTCCATAACTTGAGCATAATTTCGTCAAGTTCCCCAATCTTGTTGAATATTTACGTGTAAGGATATTGCCTTAAATAGAATAATTTACGGGGAAAATGACCCTTTACAACGTCTTCCCATTCCAGAAAAATCAGATCTTTCTTTTTATAAAAATCTTTGTGTTTGATGGGTTGATTTTTTTTTCAAGTATTTCTTTTCAGTCTGCTGTCATATTCAGCATGTGCAGAATTGGGGATAAAATCAGAAATGAAGACAGGACACTCTTTGGCACAGTTCTGGTTCAGTCCAAAACTGTACTGACTTGAGGCTGGACCCAGTCAATGATGTTTTATACATCTGTACTATTTTAGCTATTTAAAAAACTCACAGCACTAAATTTGAGGATTAGGAAAGCAAATAGCCATGGTTTCAGTTAAGATTCCATCTCCTTATTCAGCTCATAACTCTTCACAGTGAATGAAAACTCTCAGTTCATTTTTCACCCGAGGGAGAACTGACCTCTCACTGAGGCATTTCAGTAAGAACTTATATTGCTACTGTGGGTTCCAGCCATCCTACATAGCTACACATTTGTGACATATGAAAAATGCCACTTTCTTAGTTTCTAGTATAAATATAATCCCATACAGATGCACTTTTTTTTTCTTTTGAAAGGAGCATTTAGCCTATTGACAAAACAATTCTTGTGTCCAAGAATGCAAGCCATCAGCCTGCTTGCCTAGCTGCCTAAACTCTCTCTTAGTGCCAGAGTAATCGTTGCCATTCCAAGGCTCTTCTTCCTGACATTTCTAAGACTAGCCTTTGCTTCATTTTCAAGAGACTGGTTTCTGTAATCTATGATTTTAAAGAAAGTCAATTGCTCATACATATCTGACTTCAAAACTTCATTAATTTCAGTAATACAAGTGTTATTGGCTACTTTAATGAAGTTTGGTCCAAAAAAGTTTTGCTTTCTGGAACTTTCTCATCTGACAGAAATCAAGTAAATGTTTTAATTATGATAAAGGATCAGCTTTCTTACAAGTGACCAAAATTTGCAATGGCTTAAACAAAAGAGTAGCATATTTCTCTCCCATGTGAAAATAAAAGTTGGCATGACAGCTCACCTCCACGAAATTGTCAGAAATCCAGGCCCCTGCTCTGCCATCTCTAAGATATTTCCCTGAGCACCTGGTCAAGGGCATTCCATGGTATTCCATGACATTCCAGCCATTAGGAAACAGGAAATGGGGATGAGAGGGTATGCCTCGTCCCTTCAATGGCATAATTCAGGAATTGCACATGTCACTTCCATGCACATCCCTTTGGCCAGTGTTTTAGCTATCCGGTGTCTGGAACAAATTGTCCTCAAAATGTAGCCATTTGAAAACAGCAAACTTTATTATGTCACAGTTTCTATGGGTCAGGAATGTGGGAATGACTTAACTAGCTCAAGGTCTCTTGTGAAGTTGCAGTCAAGCTATTATCCAGGGCTGCAACCTCACCCTGAAGTCTTTCTTCATTGGGAGATCATGCTTCCAGGCTAATGCACATGTTGTTGGCACAGTTCAGTTCCTTGTAGGTAGTTAGGCTGAGGGCCTCAGTTCCTTGCTGGCTGCTGGAAAGAGAGTGTGCTCAGCTCCTCGCCTTGTGATCTCTCCACTGGGCAGCTCACACTAGGCAACTGGCTTCCCTCAGAGGGAGGGAAGGGGCAAAAGAGAGCAAGCAGCCAAGATGGAAAGCACAGTCTATTTGTAATAGCAATGGAAATGTCATTTTTCCTCCAGTCAGACACAAGGCGGGGCACGAATGGAGACATATCCAATCTTCCCTAATCAGTTTGCTGGTGCTCAGATAAAACAACAAGGAAGAAAAAAAAGATGGAATTCACAGTTGTCTAGGACATCAGCAGGTCAGCAAAGCTGGGACTCAGTTTCAGAGCCACATCCTAGCTCTGAAGGAATTTGTGAAATGTCACCTCTATTTTATGCAGTTTTGCACCCAACTAAAAATTCTCTATTAATCTAAGAGAGAAGAGGAGAATAGTTACTGAGGAAGCAGCAGTCTATACCCCCAGAAGCACTGAGGGCCATGTTGAGCTTTGATCAGAATGGACAAGGTTATGCAGTAACAAACAACATCCAAAATTTCAGTGACTAACTGAACAAGCTTGAGCTTTTGCAAAGTCCATTGTGGTCTAGGACACCTTCTCAGGTCCTTGCCTGCCTGGGGTAGACCAGTATTCTAGATTGCTTCACATATACCAGTGGCTGCTCCTGCCATCACAAGGATGAGGCGGGGAGGTGGGGCAGACAGTGTGAGGATCCCTAAACTGTCTCTTAAAGGATCTTCCCAGAAGTAACATACACTGTATCTGCTTAGATTTCATTGATCAATGCAAGTCACATGGCCCCACCTAACTTCTAGGGAGCAAGGAAGTATAATCTGTCTATGAACTTGGAATGAGAATAGAATTCAAAGGATTGATAAGCAACACTGTGTCCCTGATATCATGTTGCTGTGGCTCCAGATGCAGAGTCTACCCTAGACTTGCGCATTGTTGCTGGGTGCTGGAGGGTATCCGCATCTGGGTGACAGACCGTTAGCTCATTTATATCCCAGGACAGTTCCAAGATTTAGCTCTGGATGAATTTTGTGAACTTGAACTCATCCCAACACAGAAACCAAAGGACCACAGATAAATCATACTGTTTTCCAATCAACATAGACCACCCACCTCTTAATTACTTGGGTCCTTTGGTGACTTATTAAATAACTTAGTAAAAAAAAGCATTACACACAATACACACTCAACATGAGAAGTTCTAATAGTGGAAGCCAACACAAACATGAAATGTCTGTATTTTCTACCACAGCTATAGTTTATCAACATGGGACCCACATTTTCTTGTCAAATGAGAGCCACTTGCCCAAGTTTCTAGTCCCAGAAACCTGTCTTTCTTATGGCATTATGTGACTTTGGCATTTGCTTCCTTTCCACCTCATCCCCAGGATCATATAGTAATTATAAAGGTATTCTGGCTACTTTAATCCATCTTTTCAGGTTGTCTTGGAGTGCTCTGTCACCATGCCTTCATACTGGTGTTGCTTTTACTCTTTTTCCAGGAGTGACCATTTCTCTCTTCCTTCTCCATTCTGGAAGGATAGCTTTACCTGTCATAACAGATAACTCTCAAAACCTCCATCGCTTCCCATAATATAAGTTTACTTGTCATTTGCTTAAAGTACCAAATGGGCATTCCTGATTGTTGTTAACAGCAGACTGATCCATGGAGTTCTTCAGATACCTGAGCTTGTAAAGTCTTCCATATTTCCAACAACAAGGAGGCATCCTCCAGCAAAAGCACGAAGAAAACAGAGAAGGCACATCCTCTCTCAACCACTTTAGACCTAAAAGTAACACACATAATTCTCCCCTCACTCTCCACTGGCAAAACCCAATCATGTAGCCCCACCTAGATGGAAGGGCAACTGAGAATGTCCTCCTGGACTGGGCAGCAGCTTGCTAAGAGTCATTCTACACTTGGGGGTGGGAAACACAGGTTTTTGGAGTACAGCTAACCTGCTCAGTCAAAGGAGGAATGCTTTCCTTGGGGCATCTTTCTCCTAATTGTCCCAACTGTCATATCAAGATTGTTCCCTGCAGGGAACTTAAATAAGACCCAGAAGATCCTCATAAAAACCTAAAATAAATCACCGCACTACACACATTTCTATATTCAGGTCTTATGGTGAAGATCAGCCCAAGTTTGTTCCCATCACATGCTTAATGCAGAGTTTTTTTTTGTTATGTACTGAGATAGCATTTACTGTCCTAGAGTCACTATTGAAAGAAGTAAGTAGAATGACTGAAAGAGCGTAGTAGATGCTGGAAAAAAAAAGGTTTCAATGAATACCACACAATTATAGGGTCCCAAATGCCAGCCCTAATCCTAGCCCTTCTATCCAACCCCACAAAAATGTCAGCCTTCTCAGAACTCTGACTTTTCAGGTGCCTTTGAAATATCAGATGATGAGTCACAACTTCTCAGCAAGCTGATGAGCTCAAAAATGCATAAGCCCCTTTTTGTAGCTAATGGCTAATAAAAGGAGAAAAACTCTTAAACAAATTCATTAGGGTGAGATTAAATGGCTGGGACCAACATTCTAACTATTTGTTCACCCTGAAGTTTAGTTTATTAGTTGTTACTACCTATAGGGTGAACTTCATAATCACGTGTGAACCATAACTCAAGACAGCAAGAAAGGGGTTTCAATTTTTAAAAGTAACCATCTGTCACGAGGAGCCTTCTTAATTAATTTCTAGTAGCTGGTTTTTTTTTTCACATTTTGGGACCATGTGCCCTGCCTTCCTTCTGGGCATGATGGTCAGATAAAATGGGCATAACTTTTCCATATGCTTCAAAAGATTTTTGATCTCTTTCAGAAACAAAGGTATATTAAGACAAAATTAAGACATTCTTTTTTAAAAATGGATGAATGTCTGTGTTGGTTTGAATATGTTATGTACCCCAGAAAAGCCCATGTTATTTTACTCCATTCTAGTGAGTGCAGACCCACTGTGGGTGGGACCTTTTGATTAGGTTGGTCCATGGAGAGGAGAACCCCCCATTTAAGGTGGTCTTAATCCTTTGACTGGAGTCCTCTGTGAAGAGAATAAAGACAAAAAAACACACAGAGGCAGATACGGAGAGCAAAGAGATGAAACCAAGTGAAGACACACAGAGACGCTAAGAGAGAAACACCCAAAGACATTTTGGAGAGGAGAAGGACCAGCATGTGTCACCATGTGCCTTCCCTTGTGATAGCGAATCCTGGATGCCAGCAGCCTTTCCTGAAAGAAGGTATCTTCCTTTCGATGTCTTAATTTAGACGTTTTCATGGCCTTAGAACTGTACATTTGTAACCTAATAAATCCCTTTTATAAAAGCCAACCCATTTCCGGCAGCTTTAGCAAACCCAAATAATGTGTACCCACATTTTCTCCTTACATATAAACAGATATAAACAAACATCTGAATTTGTTTTATGGAACTAGAGTCATTGTGTATACATTAATTTGTAACATTCTTTCATGTGCTTTTGTTTAATATATTAAAATCATCCCTACCAGTCTGGGGAGATTGTCTCTTTTTATAATTTAATTTTGCAAATATATACACATATATATACAGACACTCAGAGGCCCATAGATATAATTTTATGTATATAGGGATCATATCATATATGTCAACTTTTATTATTGATGCCATTTTTTTTCCTTTTTGCTTGTCCCTCACCTCTGTCTCTTTTCTGCCACATCTCCTCTCTGACCCCCTCCAGGTTGACAACCTGAAATGTTCCCTTTAGTTTTTCACCCATGCCCATGCAAGCCTCTATCTCTATTAAAAGTTTGACAATGCAGGCAGACAAAATACTGTTATTGTTTGTTTTATAAATATTGGTCACAGTGTTCGTACTTCTCTGCCTCTTGCTTTCCTCAAGCATTCCCATGGAAATCACTCCAGTTATTGGCAGAGCTTTCATTCACTTTTAATGGCTGTATAATACAATGTAGTATGGACATATCACAATTTATTCAGCTATTCCTCTGCTAATGAGCATTTACTTCATTTACATTTTCCACAGAAAACAATGCTGCTACCATTTCTTTAGGAAGTTGTGCTAGTTAGATTCAGTTGTCAACATGGCCAGGTGAAGGCACCTAGTTCTGTTGCTGTGGCCATGAGCTGATGGTATGTGAACCTCATTTGTTGCTGATTACATCTGCAGTCGGCTAGGAGGCATGCCTGCTGCAATGAATGATGCTTGACTTAATTGGCTGGTGCTTAATTACGCTGCATAGCCCAAGCAGCTCAGCATACCTCATCTCAGCACTTGCAGCTCAGCCCAGGCCTTTGGAGATGCAGAAAGGAATCACCCCAGGGAAAGTTGTTGGAACCCAGAGGCCTGGAGAGAAAGCCAGCAGAGATCACCCTGTGCCTTCCCATGTAAGAAAGAATCTCAGTTGGAAGTTAGCTGCCTTTTCTCTGAAGAAGTAACAAAATAAATCCCCCTTTTTAAAAAGCCAATCTGTCTCTGGTGTGTTGCATTCCAGCAACTAGCAAACCAGTACAGAAATTAATTGTTAGAAGTTGTACAAGATATACAAATGCACATTCATTGTGTCTTAAATAAAGTGGAGATTTCACTTGGCTATGTTTACATTTTTCTTGTTTCAGGTCTTTAACATTTCTACCTAAGGATTCTCTGCAATTCTGCAAATCTGTGCCCTATCAGACTGTTCAATCTTCAAGCATCTGCACTGCAATCCTAATTGTCACTTCTTTCCTTATCCTCTGCTTTGAGTGTCTTCAAGTTTATCAAGCTCCAAGCTGCACAAGTAGAAATTCTTTACTCCTTTCATCCAAAATAATTCCCTCATTGAATCCTAACAAAATTATTAGGATCCAAAGAGCATCTGCAATGTTAATTTTAAAAAGCAACTGCAAGACTCTAGGAAGTTTTGTCTTTTTCACAAACCAGCCAGTTGAGAAAGGGACAGAAGTTCCATTCAAAATCTTGGGTAGAGGAGGGGCCAGAGGCAGCAAGTCAAGTTTGAGATTTCTCCTCTACAATCCTGATACTTGCTCTTTACTGAGAATGGCCACCCAAGAACAACCAAAGTCATTCACAACAAGTTATGCTCCTTGGTTCCTCTGTCTCTCAAGGTAGCTATATGTTCCTTAAATGCAGCATTGGTCAAAGCTCCCATTTGTAATGGGTTTCAGCTGGAACTCACCAGCAAGCCAACAGATCAATTCACAGAGGGAACTATCATTCAATTCCTGGAACCTTAACACCTTTCACTTGGTTCCATTCTCATCTCTTCTCAGTCCACTTTAAACATTGCTGATAAATAGTTTCATCAGTTATGTTTAAACCAGCAATGATCAAAATAAGCATCAAAATGAAAAGGCATAATGAAGGGGGTAAGTACTAGCTACAGAACATTTGTAAAGAAGAAAAGAAGAATCTCATTTGATTGTCATGAAGGACTAGGGAGAGAGATTAAGGTGCCATTTCTTTGCACGGTGGCCCTAATGTGGGAACAGACTTTGAGATGTTTGAAAAAAAGGGTTTGGTAGGCAAGGGATACAAAATGAGGTCAAAGTAGTGAGTAGGATGACAAGGTAGCAATAAAGAGACAAAAAATCCAATTTTAAAAGGGGCAAAGAACTTGAATAGACATTTCTCCAAACAAGATATAAAAATGGCCAATGAGCACATGAAAATATGCTCAACATCTTAAGTCATTAAGGAAATGTGAATTAAACCACAATGAGGTACCACTTCACAATCATTAGGATTTAAGAAAACAGAAAATAAAAGTGTTGGCAAAGATGTAGAGAAATAGGAAGGCTCATAAATTATTGGTGGGAATGTAAAATGGTGCAGCTGCTGTGGAAGTTTGGCAGTTCCTCAAAAATTTAAACATAGAATTACCACTATATAATTAAAAAATAACTGAAAACTGAGATTCAAACAGATACCTGTACTCCCAAGTTCATAGTAGGATTATTCACAATAGCCAAAAAAAAAAAAAAGAAACAACCCAAGTGTTCAACAGGTAAAAGATAAACAAAATGCAATATAGACATACCATAGAACATTACTGAACCATAAAAAAGAATGAAGTCTTGATTCATGCTACAACATGGATGAGCCTTAACATGATTATCCTGAGTAAAATAGGTCAGACGCAAAAGGACAAATTGTATGATTCCACTTATATGGAATATCAAGAATAAACAAATTCATAGAGACAGAAAGTAGATTAGAGGAGAAGGGAATGGAGAATTATTGCTTAATAGGTTAAGAGTTTCTACATGGGGTGATGAAAAATTTTGGTAATGGATGGTGTTCTAGTTTGCTAGCTGCTGGAATGCAACACACCAGAGACAGATTGGCTTTTAATAAAAGGGGATTTATTTTGTTAGTTCTTCAGAGGAAAGGCTTTCCTCTGAAAGGAACTTTCAACTGAGGTTCTTTCTTAAGTGGGAAAGCACAGAATGGTCTCTGCTGGCCTTCTCTCCAGGCCTCTGGTTTCCAACAACTTTCCCCAGGGTGATTTCTTTCTGTATCTCCAAAAGCCTGGGCTGAGCTGTGAGTGCTGAGATGAGGTATGCTGAGCTGCTTGGGCTATGCTACAATGGGCTCTCTCATTTAAGCACCAGCCAATTAAGTCATTCATTGCAGCAGGCACGCCTCCTAGCCAACTGCAGATGTAATCAGCAACAGATGAGGTTCACGTACCATTGGCTCATGTCTGCAGCAACAAAACTAGGTGCTTTTATCTGGCCAAGTTGACAACTGAATCTAACTACCACAGATGGTTATGATGGCAGCACAATATTTCATATGTAATTTCTATCACTGAATTGTGCATTTAAAATGACAAAAAAAGGGATGCTTTGTGTTATACATATGTATAACAATATATTCTTTTTAAATGGTAAGCAGGTAGGGCCAGGGTAAGGAATGTGCATTTTTTCCCTAAGTTTTTGGAAAGTGTCATGTAGAGATAGGATTTTTTTTTTTTTTAACATGGGCAGGCACTGGGAATCGAACCCGGGGTCTCCAGCATGGCATAGAAATAGGATTTTAATGGTGAAACACCGAAGAAGATAGAGCATCTAGAATATTACTGCAATAAAAGAAAGGAAAGAAGATGTGGCTTAGATGAAAGTAGTGGCAGGAAATGGGAAGAGAAATGGATCGATTTGGGACATTTTTCGGAGGTAGGAAAACTGGACTTGTTGGTGGGTTGGAAGTAGGTACTAAATAAAAGAGAAGAGTAGATGCCCAGATTTTTGGCTTCAAATCTTGTGTGTAGAGGTAAATGGAGGCAGGGACAGACATGTTACAACCTAATAGAAATGTCAAGTTTGTGCGCATCTGAAGTTCATGAGAAGGTCAAGGTTCTAGATATAATTCTGTGAGTTACTGTGTTAGAGATGATTTAAATTCATGAGAGTACATAAGATCATCTACAGAGAGAACAGAAATTGAAAAGAAACGATGATGCAAGACTAAGTCAACATATGTTTATTGTTTCACAGTTTCTCTGGGTCAGGAATCTGTCATGGCTTAGCTGAATCCCCTGCTAAAGGTCTCTCCAGGCTGAAACCAAGGTGTCAGTTGGGGTAACATCTGAGTCCCTGCATCCCCACCCAAGATAAGTGGCTGTTGGCAGAATTGAGATCCTTATGGTTGTAGGACTGAGAACCTCAGTTCTTAGAGGCACCCACCGATCTCTCCCATGTGACCCTCACCACAAGGCAGTTTGCTTCTACTAGGCTGGCAGGGGAAATCCCTGGCTTTGAATCTCTATAAAATTTTTTTTTAAACTTTTTTATTAATTAAAAAACTTAACAAAAGAACATTAATATATCATTCCATTCTACATATACAATCAGTAATTCTTAATATTATCACATAGTTGCATATTCATCATTTCTTAGAACATTTGCATCGATTTAGAGAAAGAAATAAAAAGACATCAGAAAAAGAAATAAAACGATAATAGAGAAAA
>PVIY010020314.1:0-44272 GCA_004026745.1 Myrmecophaga tridactyla | reverse complement strand
AAGCTGAAATCTAAATGCTGAATTGGAGCCAAATAAAAGAATATCTGAGAAAAGATCATTCCAAGCTGAAGAAATAACAAATGCAAATAAATAGGGAAGAGCAAGCTCCACGTGTTGGAAAAACACTCAGAAGCTGTTCTTGGTAGGTGAGAAGGACAGTGGGTGAGGCAGAAATGGGTAGGACTGAAGGTCAGAGACACAGGCAAGAGTCAGATTATGGTGGTGTTGCTGGCAATGGTTAGAGTTGGATTTTGTTATAATTACAATGGAAAGTAGATAGTTCTAACTAAGGAGAAAAGGTGTCCTGGCTTATATTTTTAAAATATGACTATACCTGCTTTATGGAGATGAGCTATGGTTGACAAGAATGACAGGTTGGTCATGAAATTTTAACAGGAGTACAAGAATGAAATGTTGGGTATAGGTCTCAGAGCAGCCATGAGAAGGATATGTGTTGGCTGTTACCTTTTGGTACTTGGTGCTGTCCCCTCTTCCTTCTATCATGTCCTCTGTACTGCGGGTGCTGCAAACTGAAAGCTGTATTTTCTCAAATCCCTTGCCAATAGACTCTGGTTTAGAACAAAGGGCCACTGTCAATATACTGATTCATGGGTGCAGTTGTTTTTTTGGGGGGAGGGTATAGTTTTAGAATCAGTTTCTTACAGTTTTATAATTTGTAGGTTGTATCTCCCACCCTGACATTTACTCCTCTACCCCTTTCAAAAATATTGCAAGGGCATGGTTTTTGAATTAACTATTTCTGCTTGAAATGCATAGATTGATTTCTGTTTCCCTGAGTGGACATAAACTGATATATTATTCTTTGCCTAGCAGTATTTCCAAGAAAGAGTCCCTCAAAGATGGGAATATAGGAACAATTATCTGTCCTCGTTGGGTTTGAACATAGGGATGATCTCATTTCCAAGGGAAAGTAGGATGCTGGTCACACATGGCATCAGGTGATGTGACTGTTTTAAGGTCTGCAAAGGGCTAGTTACTTCAGATGTATTGGAAAGATGACATAAAGAAAGTGATGAGTTCAGGATTTAAATTCCCTGTTCAAGGCATAAGCAGAGAGCTGGAGAGTTTCAATGACTGCCCTAAAGAATCTCTCATCTACAAGAAATAAAAATGACCAAAGTAGGCAAAAATCAGATCCAAAATTTAGTCCCACGTTTTTGAGCATTGCAATGGAAATCAAATTTAGAGCACTAAAAGAACTCTAATTTGAAAGTTTTAGTATGAACAAAAAGAACAGGACCCTTAGACTTGTAATGGGGAAATTTGAACTGTCTTACATGAATCTGAGAAGCTTGGACTAATAAATCCCACTGTGCTTCCTTGAGTAAGCAGTGTCTTCCTTGGGTGAGAGGACAAATCCTCCCTTATCTAATCTGAAACCATTTGCAAGCAAAGATAAACCATTCTCTTTATAATCCACCCATCACCCCTCATTATCTCTAGAACAATAATTAGAACATGCACAAGATCAAATACATAAGTTCTTTCCCATAAGGAAGCAAATTACATGCCAAAATAATTACTGAGTTTTGCAATCTTTGATTGGCACATCATGGAGAAATACGTTTGGAAATGGATTACTGTAATGCCTTACCAGGGAGAAGAAACACCATGAGTTAGCTGCAAAAGCTAGAAGAAGCTTCAACAACTTGCTCAGGTGGATGATTGGTACTTCAAATCAGCAATGTCCTAAATGATAGTTCAGTTGCCAAAGTATATTAGTATGATATAGAGGAAAGGATCTGAAGGTTTGGAGAGAAGGGAATGTTTAAGTACAATTATCATTTATGATTCACTTATCTACCCTCACATTATTGCTCCTCAGAAGAGCCAGAAAGCACTGTCTTCATTAGGATATTAAAGGAGAAAAATATTCATAAAGTGTTTCTAGGAAGACTTCTGTACATGTTGTGCTTTTTCTTTTTTAAACTATTTTATTATATAGTATAACATATATACAAAATAAAGAAATAAATAAGCAATAGTTTTCAAAGCACTCTTCAACAAGTAGTTACAGAACAGATCCCAGAGTTTGCCATGGGCTACCAACCATACAATCCTCTCAGATTTTTCCTTCTAGCTGCTCCAGAATAAGGAGGCTAGAAGGCTTAAATATTTTTTATCATCACAGTTGACTTTTTTTCTTCTGTAAGATAACATAAATACAAAAAAGCAATAAATTTCAAAGTACAGCCCCACAATTAGTTGTTGAACACATTTCAGAGTTTGACGTGGATTATAATTCCATAATTTTAGATTTTTACTTCTAGTTGCTCTAAAATACTAGAGACTAAAAGAGATATCAATTTAATGATTCAGTATTCATATTTATTTGTTAAATCCTATCTTCATTGCATACCTCCACCATCACCTTTGATTTTTCCATCCTCCTCTTCAGGGGTGTTTGGACTATGGCAATTCTAAATGTTTCATATTGGAAGGGTCTGTCACTAATATGGGGTAGGGAGATGGAACTATCTGATGTTCTGGAGAGGCTGGGCTAGGTTTCAGGACTTATCTGGACCAGAAACCCATCTGGAGGTTGTAGGTTTTTGGAAAGTTACTCTAGTGCATGTAATCCTTGAGGGAATCTTATATATTGCCATAGGTGTTTTTTTAGAATTGACTGGAATGGTCCTGGTTGGGGTTTGGCAGGTTAAGGTAGGTAGCAGGGTCTACCTGAAGCCTGCATAAGAGCAACCTCCAGAGTAGCTTCTCCACTCTATTTAAACTCTCTCTGCCACTGATAGTTTATTAGTTACACTTCTTTTCCCCTTTTTGGTCAGGATGGAACTGACTTGCTGTGCTCTTTATACAGACAGAACTAGGAGAAGTTGCTATCAGAATGCGTGCTCTGATTTTATCAGGGGTGTAATCTAAAAGTTGAAGCACTTAAATGCATGAGACAAGGTTGGCAAGACCACCAAAGTGAGTTGTAGGTATAGCACATAGTCAGAATGTTTCCACCTGCAGGAATTTTTGACCATGCTTAAGTGATTGTGTAAATCTATTATAGAATTAATGTATTCAGTAAAACAAAACAAAACAAATAAACAAAAATCTCTAGGTCTGGTAAACAGGGGCCTAACATGAGTTATCAAAATTGAGGCTCTTTGCCTCTTTCCCCAGTTCATAAAAAGAAGTATTCACAGTGACAAGATCATTAAAATTAGGTACAGGCCCAACAATATGATATTCCCCTTACCAAGGCTTATCTGACTACTGTTCCATCTGTATTCCCAAACTGCCAATGGCAGAAGTTGAGGCTGTGTTCCCACTATGGCTCTATTCCCTACTGGACACACCAGCCACACTGAGGCAGGGCAATTGCATTAGATTCTTCATACCACAGAGAAGGCAAACTACTTTCTTTACTATTATGTATACTTATTTAGAATATGGATATGCCTGCCTTACCCAAAATTATTTCTCAAGCTCCAGCATTTGTTGCCTTATTCACGATTATGATATCTCTTGCAACATTGTTTCTGTTTGAGAAACTCATTTCTCAGCAAAAGAGGTAAGGCAATGGGCTTTTTGCATTTTATCATGTATCCCATCAATCAAAAATAGCTTGCCTTATGGACTGTTGGAAGGCCTATTAAAAACTCAGTTATGGTACCAATGGGAGAAAACTTGTGAGGTTAGGGTGCTATCGTACAAGATGCAAAATAAGCTTTGAATCTTCTTTTGATCCTGTAGACAATGAATGTGCTGCTTCTTCCAAAGCCCGAATAAAAGGATCTGGGAACCAAGGAGTGGAGCAAGATGGGGGTGGCTCCTATCACTATTACACCTGCTCAAATTATTTGTTCGCTGTCCCCAGAAGGTTAGATACTGATATCTTAATGACCTTCATTACAACAAATCCCATCAGGGAATATAATAGTGCTTTAATTGAAATGGAACTGGCAACTTTCTCCGTGAGTGTGCTTCATTTTATTGGATCTGCTGGCTGACTGGCTTCCCCTTCTTGTCCATACAACAAGCTGTCTGCACCACTAATCCTTTATTTTGGTATAGTTCCTGTGGCACATAGATACTAAATTCTTCTTTTTCAATATGTTCAGTGGGGTCAGATTCTAAACCCAATCTGATTAGCGGAGTCCAAAGAGCTCGTGATAAAGGCTAGAGGTCAAAGACATCCAGGAGTTATCAAACAGCAAATGTAATTGAAATGCCAACTGAGTACTCTTGCCCCCTGAGCTATAAATATGATAGACTTGAATGCCCAATTACATGTTCTGTAGAGGTTCAGTTGTCTTTCCAAGTTGTCAGCAAATTCTCGAGTGTTGTGTTTTCCCTCTTAAGGCACTTATTTCCATGTGTTTATCTCTGCCCCATTCCACACTAGCCCAAATGTAAAACTCAACCATTATTTAATATTACTAAAACAAAATAAAACAAAACAAAAATGAATCTATTCAGATATGTCATGTGTCATACTAAAGAGTTTAGGGTTATAGAAAAGGGTCATATCACAAGAAAATGTCAACAAAAATGTCACTATTAACCTTTCTTCTGAGATTTTTAACAACTCCATTATTAGCCATTTAAGTCATGCATTGCTGTCTCCTCTCTGGTCAATTTCCACTCAGAGACCAGAAAATCAAATTAGGAATGCTATTAAATTCTCTTATGTTTTACAAATTAACTGTCCCTTAATTATATTCCTAAAAACCTCATCTTTTTTTGGGGGGGGGGCGTGCATGGTCCAGGAAGATCTTTTAATTCAGCACATTTATCGAGGCTCCATTGCCCCACCCCCACAAATACTCCTCTTTAAGAATCTATTAGATACTGTATGATAAATGATATGGTAAATTTATCAAGTAATAGATTTTCATGTACTTAAATGATCGTGAGAAGTTGAAATTAGTATCCCTGTTTTAAAGAGGGATAATAAGAGACTAAGCAATTTTAAGTTAAATGTACATTAGGAAGTGATGGGAATTGGACCCAAGTATATTTTTTTCCCAATCCATGCTGTTTTCAGTACAACAGATATACTCCCAAATGCCTATTGAGGATTTGCTATGTGCAAATATTTCATATTTCATATTTTATTATTTCAAAGTAACCTTGTAAAGTCAGCAGATAGGATATTTAAAATTTGGCATCTAGTCAATATATATTCTATTGGCTGTGACAACTTCTTGAACCTCAGTTTCCCTACCTTTCAAATGAGGGATTTGGACTTAATTATCTGTAGGGCCCCTTTTGATTCTAATCTTGGGGGACCATATTGTTTTCTGTCATTCTTCTTCACTCTGTCTGTAATAACAATTTTACCCTGTCTTCATACAACCAAAAGAACTTTATTTCTAGCATTTATCATATAAATTAGTTAATTTTTCATGTGTAGGTCTTTAGCCAGCCATATTCTGGATGGCAAAGTGAATATTTATTTTTGTGTTCCTAATGCTTGCTTATAGTAAGGGCTTAATGAATACTTCTGGAATGAATACTTTTTGATCTACTGAAATAATCTAGATCTATTATATTGGGAAATGATTCATGTTCATTAAGAGGCTAACGTGAAAGGTTACTTAATACCAGTTGAAGGACATATACTCTTCTTCTTTTTTTTTTTGTTTTTTGCATGGACACGCTCCAGGAATCCAACCCAGGTCTCTGGCCTGGCAGACAAGAACTCTGAGCCACCACTGCACCACCCCTTATACTCTATTAACCAGGCAGATCAGGCAGATTTTATTTTAACAAGTGAAGCATAAAAAAAAAGATCTGTTTACAAATGTGAAAGTGAATTCACTTGTGTGGGGAATGTGTTCTTTATTGTTTGTTCATTTGTTAATATTGAAACATGAGTCAAATAAAATATTGTGTTCACCATGGCCATTAATCAGCTTAGTGTGGATATAATATTGTTGAATATATTTATTCTTGTGTTTCAGGTATATTGTATGTATAAGGCAATGTAGCTTAATTTCACTTTGAAAAATAAGAGAACTGAATTTCTGTGAATGCCACCATGGGACAACAAAGTCTTTGAAAAAATATCTATATTATTTGTCTTTGCTGTTAATTATCCATAGGAGTCATAAATACTTTTACATTCTTGTATCCTTTTTCTGTGTGGAGAAAAAAGATTAATTTTCATTCATGGGTTTTAGATGAAGAGTTTAATTAATATTTTAAATGTAAGTTTTCTCTGTTTTGTTCTATTCTCCTGGATATAGGTTATTTCATACTATAGAAGAGTTTTGATCATGCTTTACAGTTTGCTCAACTGCCTTTCTAAATGTCAATCAGCTGATGTTCATAACAGATGCATGAAAGCTTACGTGCATTAGTATTTCCTTTTACCAAAAATCTAAAACTAAAAAATAAAATCTATATTGTTCTTGTTAACAAAACAGAAACTTTTGTTAAAAGTTGAGTTTTTAAGCTAGTTAACTGTTAACAAAACTCTTGTTAACAATTGAGTTTGTAAGCTAGTTTGTAATAGAATGTTTTAGATGGAAATATTATTAACAATTAGGTTTGCTGATTTGCTTTTCTTGTTTTCTTCAGTCAGAAACATTATCTTATAGATAACATTATTTCTTGGAGATAACTGGAAATGAAAAGCAAGGAAACAATTTAACCAGCTCGGGTGATTAGTGGAGATATATAATTGCCTGCCTATTTACTTTGAAGCTATCATTTAATGAAGTGGTTCTAACTAAAACTCTAATGGAGAAACATTCTTAATTCCTTTTTAATATTTCCCTCTATCTGGAAATATAATTTAAAACAGATTTGAATGCTGATTGCTAAATTATATTCCTCCTCATCAGCACATCAACTTGCTTCTCTGTTTATAGGCAACAAAGATCACTTAAGATGTTATATAAAATAAGCAACCAGTCATTAGAAGATAATCATAGTAAGTCCAACCAAATGCCAATTCTTAACCAGTTAACCCAACTTAAATGTTTTTTTCTTCCAGTGTTCTTAATGTATTTATTTTTAGTTATAAAGTCTCTTATTCTTTCTATATTACACATTATTTATAAAAGTTACATTTAAATAGATTATCATGAAATCAAATAGATTTTGCCCACAGAAACATAACTGGTATATTTAAAGGTCCCCATTAAAAATATCTATTGAGCATTATGCTGAGTGAAAAGACAATCTCTGAAGGTCATCTAATATATGATTCCATTTATAAACCATTCTTAAAACGACAAAGTTATACAAAAGGAGAATAAGCTAGTGGTTGCCAGGTATTAGGATGATGAGGGAGAGATGGGTCAGTAGAGGAGTAGATAGAAGGGAGCACTTTGCTGTGATTGACTAGATCTGAAACATGACGGTCATGGTGGGTACATGAATCTACACAAGTGAATAAAAGACATAGAAACTTGACCCACACATTGCACCAATGTCGATTTCCCGGCTTTGATATTATGCTCCAGTGATGTATGTCAGATATAACCATTGAGGGAAATTGGGTGAAAGGACACAAGACCCCTTTGTGCTATTTTTGCAACTGTGACTCTGTAATAATTTCAAAATAAAAAGCTTAAAATTACTTCTATTGAAGTATAGCATGGTATTTAATTTCATGGCCTCTAGAGACAGATTGACTGGCTTGAAATCCCAGCTTTACTTCCTAACAAGTGGTTTTACTGCTTACCACCTATATGACCTTGGATAAATGCAGGAAACTAGACTGCACTTCTAATCTGAAAAATGTAGATAATAATGGTCCCTATTCCATATGTGAATAATTTAGAATATTGCCTGGCATATAGGAAATGCAATATATATATATATATAGAGAGAGAGAGAGAGAGAGAGTTTTCTATCATCATTATCATTATCAGGTGTATGGATTCTATCTTTCATAGAATCATTAAGTCAGGATATACCTTAAAGTTGCCTGATTATTCACTGTTTAGGACTGTTGTCCCTACCTATTATTAGCATCCTCTTTTATCCTTAGAATTTCTTATTGGGACTGTAAAAGATATAGTTAAAAGTCTATCATACCAAACTTGGCGCAAGGGCAGTGCATGCTGTTCCTCTTCAGAACCTTAATCCATGGCTTAATATTTTCCATTCCAGCTACCATTTCTAATGAGCAAATACCTTATATTCTCATAGCCTTGCTCAGGATCATAACAGTTTGCCCATGTTTCTCTTAAAATATGGTATCTGGAGCCAAAATCTATGCAGATGTAATCTGCTCGGTGAAGTCTAGAGTAGGAGCATTACCTGCCTTACTTCCACTTTTGGATGCATGGTAATGCGGTGTAATACCACGTTCACTTCATTGGCAGACATACCACCATGTGCGCATGCTCATATAATTAATTTTGAACCTGGACTCTATTTCTTGGCATATCCCATAATACATATTAGGACACCTGTTCCTAATACCAATATTTTAATTGTAGTTACTCAAATTATATACTTCATAAGCACAACAGTGTAAAGGTCTACATGACATTTAATTTTGGGGGGGTTGTGCATGGTGTAGAAATTGAACCCAGGTCTCCCACGTGGTGGGTGAGTATTCTACCACTGAACCACCCGTGAACCCTAAATAATAATCTACTTGAGAAAATCATCCCAATTTGCAAAGTTTCACCATGTTCATTGAAATGTAGATGATGGTGTATGCAATGGCCACAAATTCTACTTTGGGGAGAATAAATATGTTTTCAAAGAAAATAACTCTAAGCATCCACCTTAAAAATAACAGCAGGTTAATTTGGATCAATATGACACTAAGGAGAATGTTACATTTTTATTTTATATATTGCAGTTACACTTCAGTTTTATAAATAGAGATTAAATAGGAAATTGAAGCATATTTGTCTGTAACAATGTAACCAGATTCTACTAATAATTCATATAATCACCTTCTAGTCATAAAATATCCCAATGTACTCTCCATGGTTAGCTATGTTTTATTAGCCCCAGACTATAACAGCCTGTGTAGAGATATATTTTCATTGCTTCATAATACATTATAGCTCATTGCTACATGATAAGGGCCTTGGAATTGGGTTATTAAATCAGACTGCAAAGATTTACCACATAATTCATTTTTGCATTTCTTGCAAAGGAATCCTGGCAAAAGTAATAATAATAAAAAAGAGAATAACAGTGTCTCTAACTGAAAATGAATTGACATGATATGTATTATATAAAATAATTCTTAATATAAGCACAGTAGAAGATTATGTGTGTGTGCATAGTGAAAAATGGTTACCCCATATCTTGGAATATTTTAATAAAAAATTACATGCGATTTTGGTATCTGTCTAATTGCTAGCCTGACAGAATAGGTCATCAGAAATCACTTCCGCAGTGTTAGGAACTGTAACTGAACTACAAAAAAGATTTGGCAATTGTAAACCTGAGCTCTTGAGTCAAGTTACTTGCAGATGAAGTACCAGCATTCTGTGGAGAACGCAAGCCAAATACTCAAGTCTTGGCCTGGCTATGTCACAACTAGCTGTACAACTTGAGGAAGTGTTTAAATTTACAGAACGCTCAAGTGCAAACTGGAGATAATGAACGATAAATGTGTGAAACACTTTGATAATTATGCAAAACATGAGCCTCTCACGAATTTAGCTATCATGGTCCTGGAGAGAGAAGATAAAGTGAAGGACTCCAACACCGCTTACAAGTATAAAGATTCAGTAAGTTTACAGTGGTCAGGTTGCATGCATGAAACTTGATCTAAAGAAAAATATAAATTATATTGTATCCTCTTTAAGACCTGAATGCATAAATTCCCCTTCATTTTTTTAATCTAGTGAACAATCCGTTTCCATATTATCTTAAAATAATTTAAAAGATACTTGCACATGATTACTAATTTTAAATTCATCCATTAAGATATTTAATAATCACCAGCAAAAGATTTTTATAATTATACTCACAATAATTTGAAAACTAAAAGTTTCCTTCACTTCAAACATTGGACAGAGTGCTTTTCTAATGTTAGTGTCATTCTATATTGGCGGAAAATTAGACTTGCTCCTGTAGTTGCTAGGTGAATGTTGATTGTTTCAAAGCTCCGCATGTTGTTTAATGAGAAGCAAGTCTTTGGAAGTGAGAACTGATGGTCAGCTTTGAAGCAATCCTCTCTCCGAAAAGGGTGTTGTGAAGTCAAAACCTTACAGGGCTAGCTCCTTCTCCTCATTCAGGTTCCAACTTTGTTTCCTCCGAGGAAAGATCCTACCTGATCAGGCACTTAATGGGGTTTCAGCTCAGCTGTACCCCAGTTCACCACTATTTCATTACTCTGTGTTACTTTTTTCACAGTGCTTGGGACTACTTGGAATTATCATATAACTCATTGGCTTGTTTCTTCAGCTTTTTAACAACCTCCCCCAGTAGAATATAAACCTCTTCTTTACCACAAAGTGACATCTAGGTGACAAATCAGCTAATAAATTGTACAGAAGAGAGACATGTTACAATGATTCATTATATATTTCTCAATTCTCACAGCTTCCTGTTAAAACCTCTACTGTAGCATTTACTATTTGGAATAATCTGTATTTATATATCTGTATCTATATCTACATTTATATCTATATCTAGCTATCTAATCCATCTATATTCCTTAGATTCTCACTGCAGACAATTTCACATAGCTCAAAGATTTAGTGAATATTTGTACTTTAATTAAATAATAAATATTCAAGAAAATGAAGTTTGAAGAAAAGTAAGTTTTAAACAGAGCTATGTTTTAAATCAAACTGCATGAATCATTACCTCTTGCTGTTCACATGTTCTGCAAGGTATTTTTTCTTTACTGTGTTCTATGAATTCATTCGCTGTCGAAGACACTACATGTAAGTACTAACCTTAATGAGGTACAGTTTCCTCTATCTCTTAATCTCCTAAACTGTTTTTTAAAATTCTGATAGCACCAAAGGGAAGAAACTATAATAAATAAAATAAATTTCTGTACTTGGTAACCCATGGGAAAGTGAGGTTAAATAATAGTATTCATACTACTGAGAAGCTATTTTAGGTTCTATATTTATGTTCTTTGGACACTCCATACTGATAAGCTAAAAATGTAGAGTGACTTTTAGACTATCAGCTTTATGCATGAAGAGTTTCTTTCCTGATTTCCTGTGCCAAGAGAAGATTCCTTATGTAGCGTGGGTGCTTTTGGATTTAGGAGGTTAAGAGTGACCTCTGGTGGCAATGGTATTTCTCCTTCACCTTTATGCCAAAGGGGAGAAAATTGATTTCAGTAATTTTTCTACATCCTAAAACTAACAGAGCTTATGGTTCCACAGGGTCAGTCATAGTCATTTGTGTGTGGTTTCATGTTAAAAAACCAGCTCAGGGAGGTGGGGAGGCTGTTCATCTCTAGCGTTTCTCAATCTCTGTCGTATAAATACATCAACCATGGCCTGTTTCAAGTTACCAATGAGACACTGCTGAACACAGGGTTTCAAGATATGCTTGCAATAAACTCTAGCCAGTGGGTGGGTGTGAGCTAGCTCCAGGGCACAACTGGTTGAAAACTTTCATAGTGCCCTCCTTGGCCCTCTCCCCAGGATACATTCAAGGTTAGCCAAACACAAAACAAGAAGACTCAGAGAAGGCAGTGAGTTATCTGTTGTATCGTGGGCAGGATGGGGCCTAAGCACAGGGTGGACAGATTAATTTGAATTACAGATAAAAAAAATACATGTTTTAGTACAACTATATCCCAATTATTGCATGGGACATTGATACTAATATATTATTTGTTGTTTATGAAATTCAAATTTAACTTAGCACTCTGTATTTTTATGTGTTAATCCGGAAACCTCAACAGTGCCACAGAATGAAAAGTTTACTTGAGAGAAGATGGAATATTGGTTAGGTTCAGCAGCCTGCAAATTCGCCAACCAGAGCTTCACCAGTGATGGAACATCTCAGCAGGGTCCCCAAATGGCTTACAGTTGGAGAAGAAGTGGATCTGCTAAGTCCTTGGGGCTTTAAGAAGGACTGGGCTACCCAGAACCCCAGGTGACCATTGCTGGTCTCTAGCAACCTGATCCATATCCCTGGGGATTATGTGATAGTATTTCTGTCTATGTTTGTCACTATGAGAGGAAGGCTGGTGACTTCTAATGCACTTGACCCTCCTTCCCGACCTACACTAAAGTCTTCCCTGGTTGCTAGGCACTGGTATGGTTTTATGTGGAATGCACACAGGATTGGCTATAGCTTGTCCACCTGACTAACTTCCAGGTGTGGTCTGTGACAGCACAGAGCGTCTGCTATGGTTACGATGCTCTGCCTCACACTGGCCCTGGAGACATTAACATCGGTGATGGAAGCTCCAAGAGGGGATTTTAGACCATGCTCAGATCCCCTCAGATTGCTATAGGCAATGGTGCTATTTTCAGCTACAATATGTTTTCTCTAAATTTTAAAACTGTACCTTATGCAGAGACAAAGCACTGGCATCAGGAGTTTTATCCCTTCTTTGAAGGAAGGACAGCATGTTTTTCACACACCTAGCCAAATGAAGAAGAAGTTGGGTGAAATTAATAGTTTAATGGAAGTTAGACTTGAAAACACTTTATCAGAAATAAAAAAAACTAGAGGCCATTAATTAAAACCTGGAAACCTCCAACTTTTTACTTGGGCTTAAAAATGTAACTTTCAGAAAAAGGATCAAAAGAAGAGAAGTCTAAATGTTTAGAACAAGTTGGACTGATGGCAAATCTAAAGAGAAAGATTATGTCTTTAAATGGTGTGTCGAAACACTTGCTGTTTTAAGTAAACAAGACTACCTTCATTAAACATCAGAAAAATGAAGCACAACTTCAGACAACTTAAAAAAATGTTTTGAATGAATGTTCTAGTCTTGAGAGAAGCATAAAGATGTTTTCACAAAAAGTGGGAGATGGAAAGAAGAATAAGTGAACATTCAACAAAATACAATGCTAGAAAGCTGGTAAGTGGTATGGGACAAATTCTAAATGACCAAGTCAGATCAAATCTCTAGGTGGACACATACAAAAGAGGAGAGAACCAGTTGCTGTACTTGGATAAGACAACACTGATTGTAGGAACTTGAATCCAATAAAACAAACATATCAGAAAATGGAGACTTCTTAAAAAAAGTTTTAAAGGCACAGAATACTGCTGCTTCCCTCAAAGAGGTCCACATCCTAATTTTCAGAACCTGTGAGTATGTTACCTTTCTTGGCAAAGAGGACTTTACAGATGTGATTAAATTAAGCATCTTAAAATGGAAGATTATCCTGGACAATCTTGGGGGAGGGGCACGATGAAATCGCAAGTGTCCGAGAGAGAGGCAGTAGGGTCAAACTCAGAGGGGAAGTGTGTTGATGGAAGCAGAGTTCACTGTGATACAGTCACAAAGCAAAGGATGCCAGTAGCCTCTAGAAGCCAGAAAAGATAAAGAATGGAGTGTTCAGAGAGAAACAGTCTTGCGAACACTTTCATTCTAGCCTGATGAAAGTGATTTTGGATTATTGATATCCAGAACAAAATGATGATAAATATGTGTGGTTCTAAGCTGCTAAATTTGTATAATTTGTTATAGCAGCAATAGAAAACTAATACACTTACTTAAAAACTCTTGAAGAAAAAATAACCTAAATGTACACTAACTAATGAAGAAGATGAAATAGCAAATGAAGCTTATTTTAAGTCTTCAAACTGAGAGTCCTACAGCAGTCAACAGAACCACAAATAGAAAATGAAAGGCAAAAGCTCCAGCAAAAATGTAAAGACCTTCCTAAAAGACCTCAAGAAAACGACGTAGATTTTCATGAAAAATTCAATTTAAAGTTAATTCACCAGGAAAAAATAGGGGATAAATTTTCCAAAGTAATTTAAAAGATCAGCCATGCATGTGAAGAGCTATACACCTATAAAATACAAGCCAAAATTCTTTCAGAAAAATAGGATATAATCACTGCCAAGTGTCAATGTCAGAGTATTTCCCATGAGAGTAAATAGATGGCAAGTGCTGATGGTTGAGAATAACTTCAAAGGCTTACAGGGAAAAATGGAAACTGCAGATAAAAATATTTTGAGGAAGAATTTAAATGTGAACATTTTGAAAAGTACTATTATAGCCCAGATGTTCTAAATGGGGCATTTGTCAGAGGCCTGAGAAGACTGTCAAAGAATACTCCGAATGACTTCCTGAAGTAAAGGGAGCATAAAGCTGCAAATGGTGCAAGGATTGGGATCCAATGCTTGGTATGAACCAGATGCCACCCCCACACGGTCTGGACCCCAGGAGAAGCATCTTTTCATCAGGCCAATTCCATCCTGATGCATCAGCTCCTCCATAAGGGAAAAATGGATTTTGTCTTGATACACCTTTCACTGGTAGCTATTGAGGACCCTCAGTTTATTTAATCCTTCTACCTAAATGGGAGACTCTGGTCTTCTACCTCATTCTCCCATGACTGGTCAAATGGTACAGAGAAACCCAGGGAAAGTTCCTGAGAAAAGGAATCCTATTTTCCCTTTTCTGGAAATCAAATATGAACCTCCACAGGAACCCTTCCCTTCAAGAGTCTTCCTCAGCATAGCACTTCCTTCACTGGCAACAAGAAATGTTTTACATCAAGCTCTGAATTCGATGTTCTAACCTTTAGGTTAAGGCTGCCTTCCAGTGAACTTAATTCTGAAGATCCAGAACCATAGCTCAAAACTTTCTGTTTACCAGCTATCCCCTTCAAATGCTATACTTAACCACCTATGAATAGAATGAAATGAAGCAATGGACTTATAAATTCACATTTAAATAATCTATTATTATAAATATAAATATGTTTATTAGTGAAGAGATTGATTTCACTTACATATATCTTTCATTGAAAACTCCATAACCATAGGCAAAATAATGTACTTTCTTAGTACAATTTTATTGTCTGATATGTTGGAGGGGATGGCATATGATTTATAGTTCAAAATAATAATTTAGAAGTGAATAAAAATTAAATCAATGGTGAGAAAAAGCATAAATTTGTATTTCAGTATATGAAGTGGAACTGGGGACAGAGAGGACAGAGAGAACAGAGTTGGTCTAGGTAATATGGGATTAAGACTAGCACGTTTTGAGTTACAATCGTGCCATGAACTATGCTATTTGTATTGTAAATATTAATCTCAATTTCATTCATGTATCAACAAAGAAAATCTGTTCCTGGATGGCAAGCAAAGGATAGTGGGAGAGCTGAAGAGACGAGCATAGAACTTTGTGCTGTGACAGTTGCATCTAGGGTCTAAAAGAATCTGGTATAACTAAGTCTCCCCCACACCAAGTACCTCCATTCTGCAAGGTAATTACTGAAGCGTTGCTATGTGCCAAGCTCTTTTGCTAGGTCCTGGGATGTATAAGTTCAAAAGAGAGACCTTTCCTCATGAATCATATGGTAAACAAATAGAAAATGAACAGATAACCTATAAATTGTGAAAGTAGTTAGAATGAACTTCTAATTCCAGCATCATAGCCACTTACATGCCCTGTATGCCTTTACCAGGTTAAACAATTAATATAATAGAAACAACTCTAGATACATTTGTAAACTTTGCTGAAGTGCGTTGAAAGAAACCTACAAAGGAAGTGAAAGCAAGAATCTTGTACCAAAAAAAAAAAAAGTGGGTGTTATAGCTGGCTTTCACTTTGGGGCTTTTGGTGAACTCTGAAAACAAGGGCTTCTGCATTGACAGTTGAATACAGGAAAACAGAAACAGGGTAGAAAACTTAAAGAACCCTGTTATAAAACTTTGAATTAAAGAGTATGCCATGAGCATATAATCCAATAAGAAATGACCTACATTGTGGTGATCACAGAAATGGAGTTCAGCTATCTCAATTTTGTCAAAATAAATAAAAATCTCTGAAAAATTCAGAATTTTTCATACCAGCATATTACCTATGTTCTGTGGAAAACATCAAATGTCAAAGAGGGAAAGTTTTTGAGATTGCTCTTTTTTTGCATGCAGTTGTTTCAACTCCAAGAAAAAGCTTTCTTCCCTCTTCTTCCTCAACAAATGTTGACCTGCTGTTTACTTTTTTTGGGGGGGGTTGTTTTATTTTTGTTTTGCCTCTATGTGTTTTTAACACTTCTTTCATTATCTCTAGCGACTTTTATCAGGAGGTCTGCCTCTGGGAGGAGGGTCTTCCCAGATAGGGTCAATCCCAGTCAGATTTTTCCTGACAAGACAGGTCTAGGTCTAATGAAGGGGGGTTAATTAATATCAAGATTCCTAGGGATGAGACCCAGTAGGGTGCCAGCCTTTCCTCTGAAGCCTCTTAATTCTGTGCTTTTCCTGTCTTGTTCAGAGAATGGTGCTTGTCAGTCTGCTATGCACCACATGTATAAACTGGTACTCTGCCTTTAATTCTCAACAGACCCTGTCCCTGCCAGAGGAATGGTTAAAGTGCCAATGTTGAAGGTGGGCTTAAACTCTTTCTCATTCATAGCTCCTGGGGTCTGAATTCTCTAAAGAACAGTCACAGTCTGTGCTGGGTCTTGCATCCTCTTTCTTTTTTTCATAGAGTGAGAAGAAGCCACTCTTCAGCCCCATGTTCTCTGTGGGCTGGGAAAGTTACAGGACTCTCAAAGCAGACCCTTCACCCCTCCCCTCCTGCCAGGAACATATTTAAGACAGGCTGAACTCCACTTTTTGTAAGTTGAAACTGCTGCTGATATCCCAGGCCCTGTGGTCTAAATTCTCTAAATGAGAGCTGCCACTTGAACTGAGCCCTGCTCCCCTGCTGTTGGGGAAGATAAGCCCTTAAGGGAACTAACTCCTACACCTGTCTCTCAGTGATTCCTTAATTTCACCTTTGTTTGGGGCCAGGGCTGAAAACTGAGAATGCTTGAGGATTTCTTTAATGGCTGTAAGAGCCCCCAGGGTTCACCAATCAAGAGCCAAAGTTGGTATCCAGCTGTATGTGTCTCTATTCTTGGTGCACAGTCCTTTCCCAGTATTCTGAGCTGGGGGTATTTTGTTTGTTTATTTCCTTCTCCTCTGCCCTACTTTCCCCCCCAACTGCAGGCAAGATTAATATAGATCTCTGGGTTTCTTGTTTAAGTTGCAGATTTATCTGTGCTCAGAGCTAGTATTCAGCAATCTAAATTTGTTTATCATATCTGCAATTGGTGCTTGACTGAGCTATCCTTCCCTTGCTCCTAGTAGAGAGGGCTTCTGTTTCCTACTTGGAAAGACCAGAATCAGCCTGCTGTGCCAGTGACAGACAGGCACCAGCCTCCAGAGCATGGGAGGATTTACTTATAGTTCTGTGCTATGATTGATCAGTCTTGGCCCTTCCAGGCTGGTGTATAATGTGCATCTGGTCACAGAAGTCCCCTCAAGAAGTTGATCCAGATAGTTACTGGCTATTTACTGACTGCTCTAGAGGAAAAACTAAATACCACATCTTCTTATGCTGCCATCTTGCCCCACCACTCCCAATACACATTTTTTGAATGAACAGATTTTGATTTGTCCCCTAAAATGGTTTTAACAGTAAATGGTGCCTGAAAGTGTAATTAGCATTAATTTAATGACTTTTTAACATTAACATTCTGAGTGGCACAAAAAGGTTTCTTATTTAACTTTTTGTTTTGAGTCATTTGTTTTTCTTACATATATTGAAATTTCTTTTGAGAGTTTCCTATTCATGATTTTGAACAATTTTCCTATTGCTTCATTTTAATAAACTTGTGATGTTCTTGACACATATAAGTTAACCTTTTATCCATTTGGTTTTAACTTTTTCCAATGATTATTTTTGACAATCAAAGATTTTGTTTACCCTCTGCCCCCCCTCCCCCGCTTTTCATGGTATGATTTTTCTATCTTTTCACTGACAACTTGAGGTTCCATAAAATCGACATAGTGCACTTTATTTAGCCTGTTATTTTTTATAGGATACTTAAGTTGTCTATATTTTTATGTTTTATAGGTAAAATTTTGATGAAGATCTATTAAAGTCCTAATCAGGATTTCCATCATTTTCTTTTGACATATCCTAGAAAAGAATGGATCAAGTCCAAGGGCATATTTAAAGTTTGTTTTTGTTTTTTTTTTTACTTATTTTAACAAATTATCATCCAGAGAAGTTGTATTGTTTTCCACTCCCTTACCCATTAGAGCCTGCTGGGCCAACTTAGCTGTATCCAAGACATTATGGTCTAATCAAACGTTGAATATGTCCCCTCATTTTAATTGCACCAAAGCATAGTTAACGGGCTCTGCACTTTTGGGAGATTGTTTTAGAAGATAAGAGGGTTTGGAAACAAGAACTAATTGGAAGACATGGCCTGCCGCGCTGAGAAACTGAAGGAAAGTGTTTGAGAACCAGAAGACTTGCAGTGGACGGGTGGGAGAATGGGAACGGGTAGGGTGGCGGGGAGATTGGAGAAAGCTGGTGCCGAGGTGTGTGAGATGGTAGTGGCATATTGCCCTTTTCAGATCCTGTGCTTTATACCCCATGTCTATATGCAGGCAACACACAATCCTCAGGGTCCTTGCAAACTGATTCTATTCAGAAAGTAGTAGAGTACAGCCACAGGTGGCTTGTGCTGACATCTACAAGGATGTTCCAGAGTCACTGGGCTGTGAGCCCTATGGGAGGAGTTTCCATAGAGGTCTTGGTAGTTCCAGGCCCTGAGGGTACAAGAAAGAATTTTGAGTGTTGCTAGACTCATGTGGCTTTGGGAGAGCCTAGACGACTGTATTAGTTAGGGTTCTGTAAGGAAACAGAATCAACAGGGAACACTCGCAAATATAAAATTTATAAAAGTGTCTCACATGGCCGTGGGAACGCAGAGTCCAAAATCCGCAGGGCAGGCTGTGAAGCTGACGACTCCAATGGAGGGTCTGGACAAACTCCATAGGAGAGGCTCGCCAGCCGAAGCAGGAATGGAACCTGTCTCTTCTGAATCCTCCTTAAAAGGTTTCCTGTGATTAGATTAAGCATCACTCATTGCAGAAGACACTCCCCTTTGGCTGATTACAAATGGAATCATCTGTGGATACAGCTGATGTGATCATGATCTATTCTATGAAATGTCGTCATTGCAACAGACAGGCCAGCACTTGCCCAACCAGACAAACAGGTACCACAACTTGGCCAAGTTGACACATGTCCCTGACCATGACAACGACCCACACCCATCAGTCGGGAGTTGCTGTTCCCTGTCCTGTGTCTGCAGCCTTCGGGAGCACCTGCGTGAACTGACTGGAGGCCAGGGCTTATCTACCACCGCTTTGCTGTATCTTCACCGTCCTGGTGTGCCGGCAGGTACAGACTATGAGGGCTACAACCACATCCGGTGAAAAATGCTCTTTTCCAGTTCAAGGGGGTCAGACAGGAAAAGAGCTGCCCTCCCTGGTAAGGTCCTGGGAGGCCTGACTTGATTCCCTACCAGGACCCGGACCAGGATGAGGCAAGCGATGTGCTTAGGCTCAACATTAAAAGAACCACTCACTCTCAGAGTGCGCCTGATCCTAACCCATGTGTTCTGAGGACTACTGGGCAATAAAAGACAGGAGTCAGAGAAGGGCCTCGGTGGATCTGTCAGGAGCCTGCAGGGGTCACTTTCTTCTCTAGCCCAGCCTCTCCTGAGGTCCATCAGTTCTTGCCAAGGACAATTCAAGGGTCTGGGATTTGGATCTGGGCTCGATACTCAGCCTGTCTCAGGTTCTCAGGGCAGGGTATGAATGGTGACAGCCATCCCTAGAGAGGGGAGCAGGGAATTTCCTTCAAGGGCCTCAGGACCATGTATTAGGAAACACCAGGACCCCACAGAAACTGCTGAATGCCTCTCACTCTTCTTGGGACTGTCACTTTGTTACCACCTAATATTCATAGAAGGCCCTCTGTGAGCTGAGCATTTCACTCTTTAGTCAGTGACACAGGAGAAGCCAGCTCCAGGCTGGTTCTTTTTTGCTGTCCTTTTCTATGGGGTGTCCAGAACTATCTGTGACCAAGCCAAGAGCAATCTGGCTGGATTCAAGCAGTTACCCTGAGGGGCCAGTGGTAAATTGGGGGATAGTCAACATTCGGCCTTCTAGGGGATTTCTATTGAATGTTGCTTGATATTTTTAAGATTTTTAACAAATAGTAGGAAACAACAAAGATGTATGTAAGAACTTTTCTCAATGACCTGAGCAACTTCTATGCTGATTTGGACAGTAATTTTGAATACTATTGTGTGTGTTATACACAATGTAGATACATGACTGTAAACTGAAAAAAAGTCTACATACACAGTTCATGTTGCTACAGACATGAATACATCTACTTTTATTCTACATTAATATTTATTCCATTTATTTTTTAGTTCTAGACAATCAACAAAAATATACTTTAAGTCCTGATCTGTAGCATTTGCCAATTCTGTATACCATACCCACCATGACCAATTTTAAGCTACAATGTGCAGTCACTGAACACATTTGGTAAGAAATTTGGTGTAGCATATCTTTGAACCACGTTTCTACCATAAAGATAAAGTAGACATAATTAACTTTGAGAATGTGGATAACAGCAAAATATAGTATGATAAATTAGAAAGAGATGAATGTTGAGTATCTATTATGTTTTTAAGTAAAATTCATTTAAACATAAGTATATATTCATTTAATTTGTAGTAATGCTGTGTTTAACAATTGACTCAAAATTTATGTAATTTTGACAATTGGCTCTAGCTAGCTTATATAAGTTGGCTCCAGCATATAATTCTGTCATGTAAAGAAAAGGTTTTATGGTTTATATTTTTATGTGTATTTATATGTTTACTGGAATCCAAACTTTTTAAAAAGTACAAAATTGACATATACATTTATACCTTTAAGTCATTTATAAAGATCCCAGTTTGTGTCAAAAACTCTATTGACAGAATCATTGTCATCTAGTGCCTTTGTCAGCAAACAGGTTCACAGCATGTTTTTGAACTGCCAGCAACCAGAGAATGATTTTTATTTTAAATGATTTTATATCACAAAAACTTTTTCATAAGAACAATTTCTTATAGAGTTGACATTGGAAGCAAAATCAATAGTCAACTATAAAACAAAGCAAATGTTTTCCAATGATTTTTGTTGAATCAATAGATGTTAAACTGTTAAACTGGTGTTTAGCTATTTATCTGAGGAATCAATTCCAAGTTTGAAGTAACTGAAGAATTATTCTCAATGACTTATTTATTAGAACAGTTACAGGTGAGAATATTTTCAAAGAAGTTGAGTAAACACTAATTTTGTACAACCTGAAGTGGAAGTGAAGTGGAAGATACTAAGATGTGTTTCACTTGATGTTGGGGAAAATATATGTAGAGCAGAAAAAAGATAAGTTGACCAATTTATAAAGCTTATGACTATATAAGATGTTTAAAGTCTATACTTGTTTGCAGTGTTATTCCCCAGCAGCTAATTTCCAGAAAATATTTTAATCTTTTATGTTAAAGACCCAGTAATGTCTATAGTGATTTTCATTAATTTTTGTGGACAGTTCCATGATTTTTTATTCTATCAGAAATAAAAGCTCAATATCCTTGTCATACCATGCAAGTTTGATAGGCTAGCAGTAGTAATGTTTTATTGTGATTCTTTGAGCTTAGGGACAAAGACTGAAATATTTTTCTTAATGAAAAGAATTGCTTTTGACCTTTAATGAAAAATGAATGACTTTGGAAATTAGCTTTTGCTGTAAACTTGATGTTTCTTAATGAATGCAGTACACAATTGCAAGGCAAAGCAGTGCTTATCTGTGGAATTTACACTGCAATAAGTTATTTAGGTAGCTAATATTGTTTGAATCATAAGTAATAGCAAGTTGCTCTATTCATCTCTGTGCCATCAAAGATTAAAACAAGAAATAAAATCCCCATTCCCACAAAAATTTGGAGCAGATATGTTTTCTGAATTCAAACTATAGCTCTGCTAGCATTTTTTGGATCCCAATGCAAACTTGATATAAATTTCCATATTTAAAAATTGAGAAGCTTCTAACTAATCTTTGATTGGAGGTGATTATTCTTCAATGCAACATCATAATTAAAAGATGAATTAAAATCTGATATAATTTTATAAATGCTTTCTCATGAAAAATATGTGCAATTAAAATCATATGCTAGTATATTGATACCAGTAAAATCTCATTTCAGATCAACATCAACAATAGAATATTAGCAATCAGTTTTTATTATGGGGAAGACTAACTACTAACACCAATTAAGCAAAAGGTTATTTTAAATTTTCTATAATTTTACTCAATTATTATATTTTTATTCATCAATAGAATTAGTAAAAATCTGTTCCCTCTTGTTATGCAAGTACAATATAATATACTCAGTTTTGTCTATTGGTTTCTAAAAACTAAATTTTACTATATGATCTATTAAAGAAAAAAATTGTTCACCATTGATCTCATCTGAAACAAAATTATAAGCATCAATTGGCTCTTTCAAATTCTTTGTGGAGGCACCCTGGTTGCTTGGTTGCAGCTGGTAATAATGAGTAAAATGCTTTATAATCTTTTTTTAAAAATAAAGTAATATAAAGTACAAGATAAAGATTTTTTCAGTCAATATTTAAGTATTTAGCATTATAGTTTATGGTTATTTAAAATAAAATAATGGAAGTACACAAAAGCTATTACTGTTATTATTGGCATATATCATAGTATATTTCTGTACCATGAAAAAATATGCTATAGAACTAAACTGTATCTTTCTAATCCAATTTCTTCTAATCTGAGTTTAATATGCATTACTATGCATCATGAATCTGTGCACCAAAATTCAGTCATCATTCCACAAGAAATCATGGCTCTGAGACCTTATTTTTAAGTTCCCTGTAAAATTATCTCCAAGGTGCATTCTTATAAGAAAGCTGTTTTGGAAAGATAACTCCTTCCAAGTATAAACTTATGGATGCTTTCCTATGGGAAAAAATCTACTATTTTGCAGGTAAAGGACTTAATATGATTATTTATGATATCTATTTTATTCAAACTTATTTATATGAATTCAGAGGGTAGCATATGAACATGGATTACTCCTGGTATTTCCTTGAGCAATCATTTACTTCTTGCCCTGCCCAAATGGACAGTATTTGATTTTTCTGATGTGGATATTACAATGTGACAAAAGATTCTAAATCAAGTTTTCAATTTTGAAATGTATATATTTTCTTATAGAGCTTACCAGACATAGACCAAAAATCTTCTATCATATGAACCCTGTGGACCAAAATTTCCCTAACTATAAGCTTTCTGGTTTCAGAAAATAGGTTACATTGTTATACTGTCTATTCTATGCTTTAAATTTCTATGACAGCTTTTCCTATGAGGAGGTATAGGTGTACACTTCACTTGTCTTTAAACTTTGAAAACCAACTTTAAACGTCAGGTCATTTACATAATGTTGCACATTAAATATACACACATTAAGACATAAACATTGAAATGCATTGAGACAACAAATGGGAAACTCATGAATTCAATATATGTGCATGTATATATATATATATTTATTATTATTATATTTTTTAGTCGGGGGGGGGCATGAGCAGGCTTCAGGAATCAAGCCCAGGTGTCCGGCATGGCAGGTGAGACTTCTGCCACTGAGCCACCTTTGCACTGCCCTCAGCAAATATATTTGATTACCTACTATGCGCCCAGCATTGAAAGAGATGTTCAAGTCCATCAAAGAATGGTTATTTCAACAACTCCTTTGTATTCAAGAATGTATGGTTTATAAGTTTCATAAAAATGAAACAAATGGTTTCTCATACTTTTTAATCAGTGTTTCAAATATCATAATTTATTTAAACATTTTATTTGCTCCAATATAAAATGATTATATGGGAATGACAATGTTTATCTTTCTACCTCAAGTTTTACTTCTAGTAATCTTTCAAAATGAGTATATAGAAAATTTTATTTTTAAGACTAATTTCTTGAAATAGCCTTGGTGTTAGCTAAGATTTTTCTGTGTGGTTTTATATTCCAGAAAGATTAATATATTTAATATACTTTAAATTGCATCATATTTTATAACATCTCAAGGGATCCATTCTTATATGAACCAAACATTATTGTATAATTATTGCTTCAGATACCTCAAATGCTGGTGACTAATTAAATATACATATGATACATTTATCGGTAATAAAATTGCAGTGCCTCAATTTCTATTCCCTCTTGAAAGTGCCTGTCTCTTCTGTGGAAACAGAAGTTTTAAGAAGGAGCAAGGATTGCAGCAACTGAGAGCAGGATTTATCATTAATATTTTATAGTGAAATTGAGACACACGGTTAACTAGAGAAATGCCAACATCCTCCAAATAAGTGGTACTCTTAGTTCCACTAACAAGGTGATGTGTTAGGCATCATGGAAGATTTTAGTTTATCTTTGCATGCACATTTTCTATATCGTAAAATTTATCATATTATTAATTTAGATTGTTGTCACAGAGATATCATAGTTAAGAAGAAATAAAGAAATAGGAAGGAAGGAAGGAAGAAAGAAAGAAAGAGAAAGAGACAAGAAAAGAGAAAAAATTTTATCACTCCTGAAGCCACAAATTATACAACAAATTCTATTAAATTCTAGTTCACCAGAATTTCCATAACTTTAATTCTAAGATGAATCAGAAATCTTAGCCATTTGGCCACTTCCACCAAGGGAAATTTCATGATATGTTATCTCCAAATTATGGCCTGCAATTAAGTTCTCACAAGCGTGTAATGATATTCTATTTGGAAAACACAAACAAACAAAACAAGAACAGAATAAACAAACATCCTTTACATGGTTTGAAAATGAAAGCAGTTTATGGGTAAATGATAGATATTTTGCTAGTTGATATTTAGAAGTGTGCCCTGTCAAAGATTTGCCCTCCTAGCATCATTTTGCATTAATTTTTTTTTTTTAGAAATGGCAGTAATTCTATTTAGAAATTACAGTGATAGTAATTGATTTATATAATACAATTATTTTGGTTAACTTAGTTCTTGGCAATATATGTCCATTCCCCATTTGTGCGTGGGTGTGTGTGTACGTGTGTACGTATGCATGTTGTTATTTACTTGTCTTTGAAAAGGAAAGACCTGAGAACTATAGTAATGTAGGAAGCAAAAATGTTGACCCTCATAAATCATTAAACACAGAACCCAAGCAGGATGCAGCTTACATTCTTTCCTAGCCAAACAAGAGAATCCAAAGCACATTGGAAAGCGGCTGCCATAGATGATGATATTGTAATGTTCCTGTAGCTTTGTGGTATGTAGAGTACTTGAAAGGTACAGTTGATTAGTGTTCCTTCAAGATTTCCCTGTAGGAAAAGGTGGAGTCATAACTTTCTCTGAATTCTACTAGGGAGAAATTTATGTAGTAATCTCAAGTAAATCAAAGTTTGTTGTTATGTGAGTCTTTGTGTTTACCAAGGGCAAGAACCTCCAAGTTTCTGATAATCTAAATATTTAGATGATTATACTCTCTTTGAGGTTGGCTCCTTTTCAATTTATTTCTTTTCATAAATTTATATAAGCCAGTGACTAATGCAAGAGCATCATAAGATAGTAAAGCCTACAATTTAAAAATAATTTCCTGTCATTCCTAGACAATTGCACACATACCACAAGTCATTCTGGGAAAATAAAGTAAAATGGAATAGCGACAGGAATATAAGAAGTGCCTCAAACATGGCAATAGCATCCGTTCGGGATTTTTTGCTTTGTATTTTGCATTAGATGTCAAGGAAGTTCATTCCCTTACCTTTTATAAACTATGTTTCCATCTTCCCTCCATGTGCTTCTTCCCTCTACTTCTAAACAGAAGTATTGGCAAGGAAACCTAGTCTAGTTGTTGTTGAAAGAATTAGGCATAATGCACCTGCCTTATCAGGAATACTCCATGCACTTAGGGAAACATAGGGGACCAGAAAGGATACCAGCATGTTTGTTAAATCAGTAGTCTGTTAATAGTTAGTATAATATTTTGCTATAGAAACAATTAAGAATTGCTATAATCTTTTAATCAATCAAAACCATATGCCAGAATACTTTTTATACTTTTTAGCAGTAATGTATTTTCTACCTCTTTTAATAATCTTGATCCCCCTGGAGTTACCAAAATCTCCCTAACAACAAACTGGAGTAGCACTGACTACTTTAATGTCCCACTCAAAGATCTCACATGACATCTTGTGGCATGCAGTGCCTTTCCACAGTGAACTAGCTAAGTTCTAAACAAATGGATCTGGGCACACCTGGCATCTGGTACTAAGGGAAGCTTGGGTCTTTACATCTCCTCTTTCAGCAATGGTCACCATCAATTTAATAGTGAAAGGCAAAACAAAAAGTTTTAATTCTACATATCAAAAGGGAAAAGAAAAAATATACAAATTCTATCAGGTCAAATATGCTGTTTATTACCAGATAGCTCTAAGTCCACGAAAGGAAGTACAGAATATTGAAGAATAGTGAACAGTCCCCAATGTAGAGGAGAAAAATAACTGTACATATTTTGTTATGCAAAATGGGGTTTCTGTGAGCCTGTTAGAAAGGCAGAGCTTCAGGCCCCACCCTAAATATTCTGAATCACAATCTGCCACTTAACTAGATCCATAGGTGATTAGTACAGACATTAAATTTTGAAAAGGACAGATTAGAAGATTATAGGAGGTTTGAACTGAGAACCCTATTCCCTAGGGGCAGTACCTTGCTCACCCAATGTCAAAATAGTGTCACCTTTGAGTTTCCTTTATTTGAGGGGGAGTTTTTAAATTATGAGAAAAATTCATGTTACAGCCCATCGATTTTAACATGTAAACATAGAGAAAACCATATTCTGTTATCGCCAGTGATGAGCATAAAAATAAAATGTATTGACTCATCCACACTTATTGTTTGAATGTCTTACAAGCATTGATAAAATTAGCTGAAGAACAAAGATATTTTCATTGAAGCAACAAAATACATTACATTGTGCAAATTTTGAAACCAATATGAAAAAATCAAATTAAAACTTGAACATTTCAACATCGTTTAGAGGTAACACCATATTCATAAACATTTTGTGCAACTTTTGAAAACAAATGGAACTAAAGCTAAAAACAATTTTAAAATAAATAGATGCCATATAACATTTTTAAGAAAAAAAAAGATTGTAACTCTTCTCCTCCCTTACCATATACTACACACACAAAAGTAGATTTGAAATAACTGTTCCATCTCTAGTAGATGAAAAGAAGCAGGAACATTGAGCAATTTTCTATGTGTGTTCAAGTATAAAATCCAGATAATAACAAGAGACATTATTATAATTAGGTATAACATGTTATTTCCTAGGTATGATTGTTCTAATGGATTCCTTTTACATGGTTTACTTCTTTGCTATTGCCAAAAGAGATGGTCTACAGAGAAGCGTTTTAGTTTAATTTGATTAATAGCCCTGCTTCTTTGCAAAACTGGAATTATGAGAGCATAGATGGATATTCAATAATAAAAATAAACAAAGGCTTAATGTGCTTTATGCAAGAGACTCAAAAGAATTATTTGGACAAAAGAGTCTATGGAAGAAAACTGGATAAACTAGAAATCCTTATATCGTGTCTTATTGATAATAAATCAACAATACCCTAAGACATTAATGTGGACTATTTTATAGAATTATGGAAAGAAAAGATCAAGGGGAGTCTTAAGAACTAAACTATATGTATTAATTCTTATATAATATTTTTTTTACAAATAACTGATTTTTAAGAAACAAACACTAACTAAGCAGAAGCATTTTGCATTATCTTACAGTCAATTAGTCCCCTAAGTCATAATTGAACTACTTCTTCATGATTTTCTTTTCTGTCAGTACAATTACGTTTATAGGGTAGAATTCCTATTGACTTGGTAAATTCTACCATCTAGCTGTGTAGAGATTCTCTGCAAAGACACAGAGAGATGATTTACTCAAATTAAAAAACAGACACTTATAGATCATCTGTTCAGTGTTCAGACATCCACAACCCAAAGAAAAAGACAGTGTCCAGAGCCTCACAATCTTCTTTTATTAAGTTTCCACTGTTAATACTGAATGATATTTCAAGTCAAATGAATTATTTTGACTGTAAAACTTGTTTTAAGTGAATTATAGAAGTTTGGGAAAAGAAAGGTTTCCTAAAATTAATTAGTTCATTTATTGATTGGTTTCTATATTTCAGGCACTCTACTAAATATTTTACAACCACCATCTCACACTGTCTAATTGGAAATTATTTCAATTAGCTACTATTTTTATCTCTTTTTACAAGTCAGGAAAATAGAGAACTAAAAGTTAAAATTAGTAACCAAAATTCACATACTTAGAATATGGTAGACCTTGGATGAGGCAATATATTATGAGTATAAATATATTTCACATAGAAATACATGTAGTTAAATTATATAAACTCTGAGCATTTCTGCTCGTTTGCTTTATCATCGCAAAATTTCCTATAAAATTATTTTATTTTTCAAAAAAATAAAGGATTCTGCTTCCATATATTTATATGGAAATATATATAGAAATGTATGTTGAAATAAATGTATATTTTCCCTTCCTTTGTGAATATAGCATGTGTAGATTAAAATAAAGGACAGAAACAAGCAAAAGGAGGTTTTGATGATATAAAAGGAAAGGTCATAATTGAAGGAAAGGATGTTGAGCAGATCAAGTCAAGGGATAAAGGATTTAAGCTAAGAAGTAGGAGGTATATTTATCTGCTGATCCTGAAAAAAAGAGATAATAATAGGAGAAAATATCAGACTCATTATCCTTTGGAAAATCATTGTCAGAAAATGTCGTATATGGTAGAAAATTGAATATATTAAGAACTATGAAAATTTAAACTGACAAAAGCAAACAACCTAGTTTAAAACTAGGCAAAAGACTGGAACTGATACTTCTTCAAAGAGGATATAAGAATAACAAATAAATACCACACAAACAATAAACTCTAAGTTAAACCATGGACTATATAGTTAATAGAACAATTAAAAAAAATGCACTATCATCCATTGTAACAAATGTTCCACACCAATGCAAAATGTTAGTTGGAGGTGGTGTATGGGAATCCTGTATTTTGTGCATGACTGTTCTGAAAAAATGCAACTTCTCTAATAAAGAAAAAAAATTAAATAGCAAATAAGCACATGAAAAAAATGTTCAGTATCACTAGCTATTGGGATAATACAAACTAAAACCATGATGAGATATTACTACACCCCTATTATTAAAAAAAAATAAATTGGCAATACTAAGTGCTGACAAGGATGTAGAACAATTGGATTTTCATACCTGACTGCTACAAATGCAAAAATGGTATAACCATTCTAGAACACAGTTTGGAAGTTTTCTTGTATACAGAAAACACCTAGACTTATCATATGACCCAAGTTATCAAATAACCACTCCTGGTTATTTACTCTAGAGAAATAAAAACTAGGCATATACAAATCTTCACATAATTTTTATAGCAACTCTATTCATAATCACTCCAAATTGAAACAACTCAAATTTCCTTCAGCAGATGAATTGATAAACTGTGGCACATCCATATAATGTAATACTATTTAATAAGAAGAAAGCTCAAACTATTGATGTTTGTAACAACTTGGACGAATTCTGAGGCATTGTGCTGCTTAAAATAAATCATTTTCAAAAGTATATGCTCCAGCATTCCAATTTTTTAACATTCTTGGAAATACAAAACTATAGTGATGAAAAACAGATCAGTGGTTCCCAAGTCTTGGGGATGGGGGAGGATATGTTTATAAAGTGACAGCCCAATGAAGTTTTTGAGGTGATGGAATCATTCTGTATCTTAATTATAGTGCTAATTAATATAGTGGATATAGTGGTTACCTAAAACTATGCATGTGTGAAAAAAAATCATGGAACCATAGCAAAGAAATTTACGGAATGCTCATTTTAAAAATAAAGTTAAAAAAAAAAGATAAATTTCGAGGCTGATCTGGATGAGAGGTGATAAAGCGAGAGTTAAATTGCTTTATATACAAGAGAAATAGAATTAGGAAGTTGCCGTCTGGCTGCATAAGTAATGCAACCTGGAAAAGTAAGTCCAGAAAAGAGGATGGGAGAAGAAAGAAGGACAGAAAAGCCAACAATATGGGACAAACCAGGAACTAAAATGAAATTTGCTTGGTAATAAGTTTTCTGCTGCAGGAGAGTCAAGGAACAAAAACTATCTGAATGTGTTTCTTTCCCTTTTTGGTTGGGAATACCTCCCCTCCGTTTTGCTAAAAATTTTTTCATTGAAAATTTTGTTTTGTCACAGAAATTTGTGTTAGAGTTGCTTTGGTAAATATGGAAAAATGTCTTCTGCCCATTCTAGTGGAGCCTTGAGAGTCTTGTGCTAAGGGGACAGAAATTGAAGGAAATAAGTTGGTATGAGAGAACTGAGAATCCAGAGGAGAAGACAACACATGAAAAGCAAAATCTTGTTTTAAGGAATCCTCAGTCATATTGTGAGGCTTGAGGACATTGGGACACTTGAGTTAAATGTACATATGGAAATTCCAATAGCAAGGTACTCTCTTTAAGTTATGCTAAAAATAGTCACTGTTTTGGAACATCACAAATGTAATTTCCATAATTTAATTATGTCTAAACTCCTTAATAAGAAGAAAAATGTTCATGAAATCAAGTATATCATATTGGGATTTGTGTATTGTTAGATCTGATTTTTAACAATGAGATTATTTACTTTTTCACACTTTTGCAACTCCTAAACTCATTATTTTATTGTTATGCTGTTTGTAACTCTCCATAAAAATTCGCTTAAGTATTTGATAGAAGATTTAAGTAAGCAGCATTCTATGTAACATCATGAACTAGTCATGTAATTAATGTCCCTGGGTTGGTTGCTTGTGACCTCATAGACACCCACCAGTAACAGCTGCAGAAAGCACTGCTAGCATTTATGCCATTTTGCATAGTATTCAATGCAGCTTCTCAATCAAATTGCACAAAAGAAAGAGATGGTGTCATATGTAGGCAGCTAAGAGACAACAGAGAAGTATGTTCTGAGAAGGGTTCTGAAAAGCCCTGGGAAACGTGAACAGAACAGTCCTTTGGTTCTATTGCTGACTTGACTGAAATAGGCTGTAATATAAAGCACTATTTTTTTTTTTTACTACCCTGACAAGACCACTTACGAACCAATTTGACTCTTATTTCACTTTTATTTACTAATTTGAAACTGCATATGTTCTTCTCACCCCTTGATCTCCTATAGAATAATCTATTTAAAGATACTTCTCCTTAACCTCTCCTACCCCCCTTTTATGCTATGCTCCATTACTTTATGCAGAAATTTGCACCAAGGTGGAAATGCAGCACCTGGAGAATTCACTTATTCCTCTATATGACAATCTGTTTTACTGAAAATGTGTCTCTGATTCTTTTTTCCAATATAATTTTGTCCTGATGAACCTTTGAATCTTTACTCCCAGACTTAGGAAATAAGATTGTCTGAGAGTGCAACATAGCTCTCTGAGTTGCTGAATTGAATCACTTTGATCTTTAATGTCTCAGATTTAAAATCAGTAACTGGCAAAAGAAATGTTTGCCACTTATTTCCCTCACACAAAGAGCCATATGCGAAAGGACATAATGCTACACTTTGAACATTTTGGCAGCACAGCAAATATTGAGACATACAAACCATTAGAGAAAAAGGGAACTATGTAGTATAGAGGGAAAAAAGAAAGAGAAAATAAGAAAGGGAAGAAATCCCAATGTATGGGTTAACTAATTAGTTGAAAATACTGCAACAGCTCATTGGGCAATTTTGTAATCAGATGAGCCCAAGGGATGAATATGAACAAGTTTATACCAGTTCATTTTCTTTGAATGCAGCTGTATACAAAGCCCCAGGAGATTCTAAAGGCAATGAAACTACAGCGACTCTTTTGATTAATAACATATTCAATCCCTAAAATCTATGAACAGAAACACATATTGTTATGCCTTGAAGGGGTATCCATAGACGCTATAGAGCCCCTTTCTGGAGAGAAAATGAAGTAGCTGAAATCCTCTTGTGAATGACCATCTTAATTATGTTTCCCTTCTTAAAGATGGTCTTTTAAAAGTTTTTCATTTCTTCTTTGTATCTAAGTTCATAGGGTTAAAATATGCTGTGATTGCCATAATTGTAATTTCTCCCCGAGTGATTTTATAGCTAACAAGGGAACATTAGCACCCAGTAATTCCTTGTGGAAATAGTCTATTTAAAGACACTTGCTTCTATAGAATCTTTTTCTTAATGCTCCATTCCATTATTTTATTAGGGACAAATTTGCACCAAGACAGAACTGAAGCTTCCAAAGAATGTATTTGCCCCTCTATTTCTTTTTCCCTGGGAGTAATAAGCCTCTGTTGATAGCAGCCCAGATGGATGCAAGAGAAGCAATTCTGATTAAAAACATGATGGGAATTTGGAGAGCTGCAAGACATCCACAAACACCAAGGATTCTTGCTAAGGGTCTAATCCCACACTCATAATACGACTTCTTTCTTACGGCTGTCTATCTCTCAGTAATAACTGGGTTTTTAGATACATATACTTAACCAGCCTTTGTGTAGCACGCAGGCATGGTTTGATTTAGATGTTTAAACAGTATCCTTTTATATTTTGGTTAGGCACAGAACATCTGACACCATCCAGCAATTCCTTTCCCTTCAGTTGAAGGAAATTTATTTTTTAAATGTCACAAGTAAATAAAGTAAGTAATATGATTTTGCTTAGCAGTGCCTGACATACTTAATAGATGCAAATATCCATCTCTTTCATCCTTTCTTTCTAAAGCCAATCCTTAGGAAGAGGAGAAAAACCTGTGGTAACTGAAATCACAAGTACTTTAAAAAAATTAAACCAATTTTCCTTCCAATATTTTTGATAGATAAGGAATAAATGGAATGTAAATCAAAGTAAAATTCAGAGGTTAAAGCATATTATGCTCAGTGACTATAGTTCTTTGTGGCCTACATTGTCTTGTTCTATAATGTTTTCATTGTATAAAAATGATAATTATAAATTATTATATATCAGGTGATACAGGCATTAAAACGGATTGTTTATTCACTTATGTTTGGGAGAATGAGTGCTAAAAGACAAAACAGGAACTTGAGATCAGTGGTGACTAAATAACTAATTAATAGATGGCTACAAAACAAGTGTTTATGCAGAAGCAATCAAAGCAATACAAGCAAATGTAAAAGGACAAAGGAAGTAGCATGGTAATAGTTGAGAGGAAGAGTTTTGGCTTCCATAAATATTGTAGCTACTAAAAAGCTTTGGAAGGCTAGAAGCAGCTCAATGCCATATCTCTGATTCAAAGCATGGCTGGATTACTAGCAAAGTACTGAACACCTACAAAGAGTTTATTTATCATTGGTGGTACCAGCATACAATTTGGTTATGTATAAAACCACATATATATCCTCTTGTAAGATAGGTTAAATGTGCAAACCAACAAGAATAAGTGTTATACTTGGTGAATGTTTAAAAGTATCAAGGTGAGATAAAAAGTTCTATCAAGACTCAGAAGAATAACCTATAAATGGCTGGAGGAACTGAAAGAATAATTGAGAAAGTAGCATATGAACAGTACATGGACTGCATCCTAAGAATAGACAGAGAAAGAAGCGAAACAGAAAAGAGCTTCCCAACAGAGGACAGATGTCAGGTCAGCGATGTAGGAAAGCAACAGAATTGTTAAGGGATTGGGAACACTAAACAGACAGGACACCTGTCAGACATAGCCTAGAAAGGAAAGTGGGAGCCAGAACATATACAAAGAGTTCTTGTTCTTTTTCTCTTTCTTTTCATTTTTCCTTTCCTTCCCTCTCTTTTCCTTACCTTTTCTTTCTTTTCTCTTTTTCTATTTTTCATTTCCTTTCTTCCTTTTTTTTTTTTTTTGGCAATTTAAAGTCAGTCCAGTTACAATTACCATATAAAAAACTAGCCCCAAATACGATGGTTTAAGACAACCATTTTATTAAGCTCATGGATTTTGTAGATCAGGTATCTATAGAGGACACAGAAGGAATGGCTTATTTCTGCTACAATGTCTAGAGTTTCACGTGAGAAGCCCTGAAGGCTGAGGTGACCCCACAACAGAGACTGTATCACCTGAAAGCGTGTTTACTCACAGGTCAGGCGCCTGGGCAGGGATGACTCACAGAAAAAGCCTGTGGCTTGGCTCCCTCACATGGTGACCACTGAGTTGGGCTTTTACGTGGTAGCTCAAGACTCCAGACATGATTATTTCAGCAGACAAATTGGAAGCTGCATCACCTTTTATGTCTCAGTATCATAAGTCACTTTATTGGTAAGGCAGTTGCATACCTGCCCGGATAAGGAGATACAGGCAACATCTCTTGATACCAGGGTATCAAGAGTTTTGGGGGCACGATTTTAAAATCCTCACAGGGACGTATGCTCAGAAAGTAATCACTGAAAACATATTACTCATAAGTATATGTTGATAACTGGTATCAGGGTAAAGGACTTTTTGGAGTTGGAAGTGAATTAAAACTTAGAGTAAGCTAGGGGTGTTATGAGACTCTCCCTAAACTAAGAAATGAACACTGTACTAGATACTGTTAAAATAAAATTTCTAGTTGTTATGTTAACTCTGCAAAAGTTTTACTTTTCCTCTTTGATAAATGAGAAAATAGAAATTAGTAGAAGGTAATATGACTTGCTCAAAGTCATAGAGCCATTAAATGGCTGAGACTTGGTTTCAAATGAAGTCTGAGTTTTGCTGACATGGTGCTTTTTTTCCCTAGTGAATGTGAGGAGGAAGAGGATTCATTTTAGGATACTTCATGAGGTTAGAATTTATAGGTATATGCAAACAATTAGATATGGGGGATCATGGAGAGAATAAATTGAATTTGAATCTTTGTGATCAACATTCAATAATGAGGCAATATTGGTGATATTTTCTGCAAACTGAGAAGAGAGAAAGAACAGATTTGCATTGGTCAGCAGCCAGAGAATAAAGAAGAAGGACTAGTGACAGGTTTGTAGAGATCAGTTCAAAATGAAAACATGAGGTGCTGGTTTAAAACTTAATAAGGATTTGAAGACAACAAGAGCAGTGGATTCAACCACATGCCTGGCCCTTCATGACAGCACAGATTGCCTGCCTGTGAAAGCAGTCCTGAAAAGAAGAGTTCAGTTTGTGGCATATTACCTTGAGCTGCTGGAGATATAGTGAAGGGGAATCTACAAAACACAATGGGAAGATTGGTAAGGCCCTTTATAGACCAGAAGGACAAGATAAGTACATTAGACAAATATAAATCATATTCAAGGACAAATGCATTTTAAGAATGGTGTGAAGACAATTGTGATAGTTTAAATATACTTAATGTATGATCATTTAGCATATTTCTTTGTATCCCAGAGTATAAATAGAAAGAAAAAGGCATCTATTTCAGAGAGCCAGTGACGACTCAGGGATGGAGAGGTCCTTGTGGCAGACAAAGCCATTACCTGGGACACAGAAAACTGAACTCCCATGCCTCTGTGGCTGACAAGAAAAGTGTCCTTTAATAAAGTATTACACCCTTCTTGGTCTAATATATTAAATACATGGTAGTTTAGACCAGATATATTCATTTTACAAATATCTATTGAGTTCTTATTTTTTCTAGATATCAAACAAAGTCCCCTTTTTTATGGACCAGCCAGTCTGCTAGCATCTTATGACACTACCTACATAATACTAAGATTTATTTTAATCACATGAAAGGAGTTAAGGGCATATCAGAACTAGCACAGTTAGACCTAGATGAAACCTCCCTACCTCCCTCTTACTATCTGGGTTAACTTAGTCAAGACACCTAACCTTTCTGCTTTACATTTTTTATTTTTTAAATTGAGGGGTGCAAGGGTAGTTCAGTGGCAGAATTCTCTGCTGCTGTGTGGGAGACCACGGTTCGATTCCCGGTCCATGCACTTCCCCAAAAAACAAACAAGCAAAACAAACAAACAAAAACCAACTAAGCAAAAATTCAACAAACGGTGTTGCATTAATGGGATATTCACATGGAAAAATAATGAAATGTGACCCCACCATACAGCATATGAAATAAATAAACAAACAAGCAAACAAACAAATAAATAAATTGAGAATAAAAGTGCTGACTGCCAGCGGATGTTTTGAGATCCCAGTACATTAACATACGTGATGTGCCTAGCTTACTGTCTGGCACAAAATACTTCTTACTAAATAAATCTCTGTGCTTTTTTTTACTCCCTAACCTACCCCCCAGCCCTGAATATATATTTCAGATTCATACCCCTTTCCCTAGTCTCTAGAGTGTTAGAGCATTCATCAAAATAAGATCATCAGGGCATTTTTTTAATACAGCTTCAAGAGTCTCTATTAAAGGATTTTTTATACATCCAAATTTAAATAGACTAAGTCTTCGATGTTTCTTTTAAACTTATAATGGATGTTTGGAATTTCTTTTCTTTCAGAGTCCATTCATCTTAGTTAACGTGTTTTTGACTCGTGTCTCTTTGAGTAGGTAATACAAGTTAAAGACCTTCTCCATAGAAAAGTGCACAAACATAGAATAGAGAAAACAATTCCACTGTGGTCCCAAGGTCCTGGGTACCCTGAAGTCCACCCATGAACCCCAGAATGCTTGTTAACTACAGAAGACTCACAGTTCAATTTGAAATTCATGAATTCTGAACGGTTATGAAGCTTGATAAATCATCCTTTACCATTGCTAATACTGTGAGGGGAAAACCTTGAATCAATTTGGTTTCACAGGCCAAGGATGAATATTGATTTCAGCCCTGCCACGTAGCCTTTCTGTGTGCCAAGTGAGGAGACTATTCTGTCCACATCAAGGTGAGGCACATCTTCCCCAGTCATATATACAGAAAACAAGGCACAAGGGAGTGGCTGTATCAAACTGCATCATAGCCTCCTTCTGTATGTATACAAAAGATTAAGCAATATTGATGCTTCTGCATGTGGTGATGATTCTTTATTTCCACAGACTTGAAGCTAGAAGTTATTTGAAGTTTCTGAATCTATCTTAAAGGGCAGATGACTTTGACTTTGACTCTTTAAATGTAAAAAGCACTAAACATTGAGATCTAAGACAATGATCATTTATTTTGAGTAAGTGCTAATATGTAAAAAGCCTTTACTCCTGTAAAGCATCTATGCAATGTTTATATATTTTTTTCCATTTATGTTATGCATCAGTCCTATTCTCAGATTTTATTTCCTTTAATTTATGAAGTACATTTTGAAAGTTGGTTCGTATTCAGATTGACTAAAATAGACCATGACCAGTAAATACAATTCTCCGTCTATTTCAGTTACATCTTTAGCAGTAATTCCTGATGTATTTTCTTAAAAGTCTAAAAATAATCACAAAAATAAGAAAGTGTTTTAAAGATGTGATTGTGTCATCATTTGTTAATAATGATTAATCATCTGCAAAGATTTTGTATTTTAGATTTGTTATATTCGGAAACACTTGTTAAAAATAAGCAGCCTAGCTTTAGTTTTTGTGAGACTTTAAAGTCTTGATTCTTGGTATATAAAAATGAAATGTAAAAATTGTCTTTCACACCACCCTCCATGGGAATTATTTAAAAACATTTTTAGAGATAGACCTCTGCTTGAAAAAGAATCGATGTGTTGAATGATCCACATTTCTTAATGCTTATCGTCTACTTCAGAAAGATTAACCTCAAATATTATATGACACTTGAAGCATCTTCATTTTGCTTAAATGAAGATACTTGATTTGTCACATATATTCGATTTACATATTATAACTTTGCATTGAAATAATAATAGCACACACTTATTGAAAGCATACTATATGCCAGCTATTGGCTAAATGTATGAAATATATAAGCTTATGTAATCTTTGAAACAACATTGTGAAGGAAATTATGTTGTCATTTTACAAATGAAGAGCATGAGGTTTACAGAAGCTAAAAATATTTATTGCTGGAAGAAAGAAGATTTGAAGCAACTTCCTCTTGACTCAAAATTTTGAGCTCTTCTCCATATCCACTGCAACCACCATAGCTTTAAATGACTTTCCTTGTTCTGCAACTTGTGAACTGTTACAAAAAACTTAAAAACATTGAAAACTTATTGCATGAAGACAGCAGAGCATTGTAAAAACAAGTCAAGTGTGGGATATGGGACAAGACTGCTGGTATTTGATGTTTGATGCCACCCCTCTGAGTTCCACGTTATTTAAATTCTCTGTCCTTCAGACTCTACATCCGCAAAACCGTCATCCTCATAGTGCAAATTTCATAGTGGGAAAGAAATGAAATCCATTCAACAACACAGAGAAATCACTAAGAAAGGTTCTAACACATAATAAATATTCAATACGCATTAACTGTTAGTATGATAACTACTATGGGACAGGAATTTTTCATACATACACCCTCCAAAATATCACTTTTCTGGGGATGAGCCTATAGCATTAAAAAATATTCTATTCTATGAGAAACCCAGCTAAAGTCAACATGGGTGAAAGAAAGAAAGGAACAGAGGGAGAGGGAGGAAAGGATGGAGGGATGAAGGAAGGAAAGAGAAAAGAAAAGAAGAAAAAACTAAAGAAGAAGAATTAAAATCCTGGAAGCTGGACATTTACATCACCTCTATTCAAGAAATAATAATGCCTCCTTCACAGATTCACTGCCAACACCTTTTCCTTTATACTGGGCGGATCAAGCTGTTTACCATATGGGTGTTATTTTAGCCAATTCAATTGCCCAGGATTGGACTGAATGGCACCCACACACATGCAAATGTCCACACATTTTGCAACTTGAAAAATTGAATTATTACTATTCCAGACGAAAGACAAATGCTCTACCTTTTCATTTAATATTCTAACATTAGCCAGCCAACTTCTTAAGATACTTGTTAAACATCCGAAGTCTTTGACTTTCATTTTCCCAGATTTTTTTGTTTTGTTTTCAAGAAGCTTAAATATTTCATCCACCCTGATGTGTTTTTCCCTCAAAATGAATGGTTTGATGATTTACATTAACATTGCTATTTGCATTATTGCAAAACTTTGTGGTTCAAATGTGCAGAGTGATCGAAATTCAATTTCCTAAGGAATGAAATTTATGTCATTTAAATAGTATATGACGCATTGCTATCCTGTACCCTTCTGCAGAATAGGGACCCTGTTTTAATAATCTAGGTCTTCAATACATGTATATTAAGGAGAATTCTAAACTTACAGTAAATTAATGATAATTGAATGTAAAAAGACAATGGGAATAAGGTAATGGAAAAAGCATAGTTATTTCAAATGCATTAAATTTAATTTGAGAGGAGTACAAATGTCTTGAACTTATTTGCTAACATTTTATCTTGAATTTGTTAAAAGGGAAACTGTTTTTTCAAAAGACCATAGACACTTAGACTAGGAAAGGACCACACAAATCATATATTTGAAAGTCACCCCCTATGCCAAAAATTATCTTTTTTCATCTGCTGTATTTATTGTATACTTCATATGGCAGAATGGAAAGAACTCTAGATGGAGCAATGGAGATCATGTCTCTAATTGGGTTTCAGCTTTTCAGCCTTGTTTGCTCTTCTGTAAAATAAAATAATTGAACTTATGACCCCTGCATCTCTTCAAATCACTAGAATTTTGCCTTCCTATTTCTAGTAGTGAGAAGCTCAGTATATTGTTTGACGGTCTTCTGGAAATCTTAAATTTCACGAACGTCCTTGGCACCCTGTGACACCTGTCCATTAGTTCAATTTCTGCCAGTGACCCAGAAACATTTGATTTACTCCTTCTCCAAAAGTCTTTTGCATATCTGAAAGCTGTTATTATGTCTTTCTCTTTTCTTTTCTAAGGTAAGTAGGGGGAAAATGTAACATCTATCTTAATGACAATATATGGGCCGCATTCAGTGAAATATTGAATTTTAGGTATCGAAGGTTTATGCTCCAATATTTGTCAGGGCTATGTTTTGACCCAGGAAAACCATTTATTCATTTATTCAAACATCTCATTTGCCACACAACCCTCTGATTAATTACTCAGAAACTCACAACTGACCAATTGTCCTCTATGTATTCTCTTTATACCTCTTTATGACTTTAGATACATCTACAATGCTCCTAACATTCACAGGGGAACTGGACAACCTTAACTCAGCTCACCTTTCTTATTACTTCTTACCTCAGTTTTTGGCCAGGCATAGAATTGCCTATGCCTTCTCAGTTAGAAGCTGCTGTATCTTGCTTTCATTTTCTGATTCAAGCTGCCACTTCTCTCTCAAAATTCCTTTGCCCTCTTCATCAGACTAATTTAGACTCAAGCAATCACCAAACCATTGTCCTGCAGGAAACCTCGTTAGGCTTCCTCAATGCCCAGGGTGAATTCAGGGTCCCTTCTTATTATCCCCCCATAATATCCAATGCAAATATTGTTTCATTACATTTACCAAAGTGATTCACAAATACCACTTCCAGTAGATTCTTCTCCATTAGAAATACAAACTACTTGAAAGTAAGAACTGTTACACATTTCTATATCCTTCTTACCTAGAGTAACACTTGGTATATAGCAAGCAACTAATAAGTATTTGATGAACACATGAATAAGTATATATTAATTAGGGCAAATTGCAACATATAATAGATATTTGATCAATCTGTATAAGAAATACCATTGATCTGTGAAGATTCTGTAATAAGGGAGTCCAAACAATAAAAAATAGGCACCTATTTGTATTGCCAGATAATTTGACACTTAACTTGAAGAAACATTGTGACACATGGCGGATGTTTATCACAATCATGTAGAATGTTCCAGTTTCAAAGAGCATCACAAGTGATGCAACTTGAAAGTGGGAGGAAAGCTGCCTATCCTTGAAGCCCCCTCCTGAGTTCTGCTGTTGGCAGGGGGTGGAAGATGAGGAGAAACTGTATAAATGGCTGTGCACACTTGCCAGGGTAGCTGTGCTCAGACACTTTTTAATGCTGCCAAAGTGGAGGTGGTGCATGGAGCATGGTCTGCAAAACAGCAGATGAGGTTGGGTTGGTCCCCATGGAAACCAGATCTCCCATTGAGAAGTAAACATATTTGGTACTTTTGTAATCAGAAACCATCAAGAAATGAAAAACAATTTCTTTTTATTGTACTTGTATTGTCTTAAGCAGATAGATACTCTAAACCAGACTCACTGCAGTAAGCTTGTAATTCTACCACAGACTTGATCAAGCTGCTGGGATGATTTATGCCTCAGTTTAACCATTGATCTAATAGGGAAAAAAGTTGGTCACTTCGCCTAGAGAGTTAGCATTCTAAAGAAGTCTGGGAAAATATCTATATTCTCTCATTTCATTGAGCATGAAACTTGGTAAAATTACCAACATAGCCAAAATGTATATCTAGGTACTTAATTGTTCACTCCCTAACTCCACCTCGAGCAGCCGTATCAGCATGGTAAGACTCATAATGAAATAATGTTAAACGGAATTATATAAATAAGATCCTGGCCATTAGCCTATGTGACATCATTTCAATGGCTCTTTCGAATGCTGTATTGTACTTCCAAGTAAACAGGGATAGGTTGTCTTTAATCCTAATATTTTTATTAAGCAATCTTTAAGAATTGTTTGGGAAAATCTTCAATCTTGCAGTTTGTAATTCTCCCCCTGGACATTACATTTCCATCTGTACAAGTCATATAATCCTGTAACTATTTTCGTTAGACTTGGGAATTTTGATTGGTGGAAAAAGGAGACCTATAGCCAATAAACAACTAATAGGTATAGAAGTCTACCCAGTATCCTGCCACAATAAGGAATTTCACTGTTTTAATGTGTAGAATAATCTGACTCCACCTATACATTTTGGTTTTTGGAGAACTAAAACTTTACATCAATGATTATGTATTTATGAGACATAAATACTGAGATACCAAATGAAAGATAAGTTTATTAACTACATGTTCAGGTGTAAGTGATAAACATCTAGATATTTCTAAATAATGGTACATTTGGCATATCTTAAAGAATTATGCTTGATCTCCCACTTTAATATATATCTTTTTACATTGTCTATTAAAAGCAAAAAAGTTACAACCCACATAAACATGTATTCTCCTTTTGTAATACATTTACATGTGAACCATCCAAAATTACTATGTTTAAAACTTAGTAGATTTTTTTTTCTAATTCACTTTGGCACATTTGCCAATCTTATGCAAAACTGTCATTTTTAATTCATTTATAGAATTTGTCATCTTTGTGTGACTAATAGCGCATAAACTTCAAGAATTCTTACTGCTGTCTATTAGGTTTGGTAATTTTTTAAAGAATTTATTCCAATAAGCTGTGCTGTTGCCATGACTGACGGTGAGAATATAGAAAAATTTCTAATATTTGTTGTCTTTTTGTATTGTGTTCCAATAAAACATAAAGTTTTAAGTTTACTAGAAAAATATCTTTGCAAACTTAAAAAATAAAATAAGATATCATGAAAAAGCACTTTCCATGTGTACGTGTTGTTCTGGAATGGAGTATTTGAAATTTGACCTATGAAACCTAAGGCAAGGACAAAACTTCAGCTGCTGCAGCTTTTGACCTTGTCTCACTTCCAGGGATGAAGTTCTTGGGTCAGGGATAGGAGGGATTGTTTCCAAGCCAGTTGCCCAAGAGTTTCACTATTACTTTCCTAGTCTATAACCCTGCTCTAATACCTTACTGCCTATGAAGGCACCAGACAATGCCCTCTCTCTTACCTTACTTCCTAACCTTACTTTCTTCTGCATGTTCCATCTTCTTCTGGAAACTTGTATCTTACTGGAAAGGGGTCTAATGAAATTAGAAGGTAAATGTCAGTATCCTAGACTCCTAATATAGTAAGCTATAAAAGCAGCCATCTAATTCAATGACTTTTCCAATTGAGGAATCTCCCCTACAGTAAAGTTGAATAATAGTTTCCCACCCTGTGCTTAAAGCACTTCTTATCATGGGGAATTAGCTCCTTCCTTACCAGTCCGTTTTATCTTTAGACAAATTTGATTTTTAGAAAGGTCTTCTCTACCTGCTAAAGCAAAATTGTTCTTTTAACTTCAAACCATTAGTTCAAGTTTTGCTCTCGGAAGAAACACAGTATGAGTCTGTATCTTCTCTTATTCTTCTTTTACATATTAGAATATCAAATATCTGTTTCTTTGTTTCATCAACGATACACGGATTAAACGGGTATTTTCTGCATTTGACTCCTTTTGTTAAAGGGAATAATTTCCAAATTGAAGTCAGAATTGAAAGTGGTTTCCCAACTGGCCAAAAGCGTTGTTGTCATGAGTCTCAGACTTTAACTCAATTAAGCACAGTCCTTGATTGAAACTGAGATTTGCTGCTTAATCACGTCATAGTCACTGTCCACTCTCTGTTCGGGTATTCATGAGGGTCCAGTGAGGAGACAGAAACCACACCATTATTCTAAAAGAGATCAATTAATAAAAAGAATTGTTAATAGGTATAAATTTGATGAAGATATAAAGGCAAAAATGGAACACTATGTCACGATGGAGGTAGCAACTGCAGAAAGCAGTTACCACCCTCAGGCTATAAAAACAAATGAAAGTTTTAATTATTAAACCTTAGAAGTTTGGAGGAGGAGCCCTTGAACTGGTAAAAATTCTTAATATAAGAGAAGGGCCCTGGGGAGAATGAAACTCAGTCCTGGAAGTAGGGGCATTAGTCCACTGGTTTGGTCTCTTTAAGGAGACCTAAAGAGGCTGATTCTGTATTAGAAAAACTGTAAACTGGATTGGGCTATTGCTAGTAGAACAAACTATCACTGTAGGGTTGAAATAGTGAAGCTAGAGTGACAATTACAGCAGTAGGAAATAAGCAGGAAACAGCAAGTCCATTTTTTTTTATTTCTCAAGCTTTGCAACCTTCTTTTAATATCTCACTCAAAGAGCCTGACAGAAAACCAGTTGCCAAAACAGAAATGTGATTTGCAGGGTTTCAAGCCTAAGTCTCATGAAGAAGCTTTTGGGTGTGGAATTAGAACCAAGAGACAATAATTTAATAACACAATTATTCACATATCTGTCTCTTTGGCCTACAGATTCCTCACTGAGGGCAGGAAATATGTCTGTATTCATCCTAATATCTGACATAAATGTTTGGTTAC
>PVIY010020313.1:28434-44015 GCA_004026745.1 Myrmecophaga tridactyla | reverse complement strand
TTTTTTTAAATGGTGGTGTGAGATACTTCAGGGCTCCATTTCTCTACAGAAGCTTTCAACAACCAGCAAGAACTGACAAAAACATCTTTCTAAAACCTCCAGAAAACTGTAAAGGACTGCAGTAACAAGGGAGCACCAAATCAAGAAAGAGGTCACTTTAAGGAGGTACAATCTTGTGATGCCCTGGCTAGCCCCTCTCTCATTCTCTCACCATCTCGGCTTGCTACCAGTGTGGACACCAGGTGCCAGTTCCAAAGGGAGCACAGTAACCTTTGTGGGCATACTGAGAGCATATATGTCTGCCCCAATATGTCTGGTGGTGGCCTGAGAGACTCATCCTCCCAGAATTTATCCTGCATGTAAGAAGCACTCACTAAGCTCTCCTACAGAATGCTGTGAGAGTGCAGCCAAGACAAGCTGCCTGGGGCACAGGATTGGTGGCTGTAGGAAATACAGTGCAGTGCGTGGGACAATGCAGAAACTTTTTCCTAGGGAAAGGATCAAGGAGGCCCCTATGCGTTGGCCTGGAACTATTCTCCAAATTCATTGTATGGATAAGCTCTGAAGGAGAGCACTCACACAGGTTAATCTTCAAAGAAAAGGCATTTTCTTTTTCCCTTCTATCCTTCTGTTGTTGGTGTTGTTGTTGCTGTGTGCTCCTGGCATTCAAGTAAAGCTTTGTCATAACACTAACTGGATACAAGCTTAAGGAACAGGAATAGATTCTAAATTCCAGAGATAAGACATTATAATATGAAAATGTCCAAGTTTCACCAAAAGATTACAAAATATATGAAGAAGTAAGAAATAATAGCCCAGGTAAAGGACTAAAGGAAATCAAGAAAATGATAGATGACCACAAAGAGAACGTCAATATTGATATGGAAATTATGAAAAGGATACAAACATAAATGAAGACCACAGTAACAGAAATTTAAAATTCCCTTAGGGATTCAACAAGATTGGAGCTGATGGAAGAAATAATCAGTAAACATGAAGATAAGGCTTTGAGATTATCCAGTCTGAGGTACAGAAAGAGGAAGAATGAAGAAAAGTGAGCAGAACCTGAGGAACCTGTGGGACACCATCAAGCATACCAATATGTGCATGGTGAGAGTACCAAAAGGAGAAGAAAGAGAGAAAGATGGAGAGAAAATATTAAAAGAAATAATGGCTGTAGACTTTCCAAATTTAACAAAGGACATGAATATATACATCCAAGATGTCCAATGAACTCTAAACAGTATAAACCCAAATAGATCCATACTGTGCCATGTTATAGCTAAACATCATAAAGAATTCTGAAAGCTGCAAGAGAGAAACAACATGTCATGTACAAGGAAAGGGAATAAGATTAAGTGCTGATTCCTCATCAGAAACCATGAAGGCAAGAAGGCAGTGGGAAGAAATATTTAAAATGCTGAAAGCCAAAAAATATGTCAACCAATAATTCTGTACCTGGTAAAACGCTCTTTCAAAAATGGGGGAGGAGTAACATCATCAAATGATTGTATAAGACATCCCTGGGAACAGTTCCCCTTAGAGTTGGCTAAATAAAAGAATGAATTAAACACACTTGGAACTCTTGAGAGTGTTAGGAACTGGAGAAAGACTCCGCAAATGCCAAATCAAAGGGAAAAAAAACACCAAAATAAATAAAGTTAGGAAACCTGTGACTTGGACATGCCAGTCAGGACCCCTTCCCCAAGCTTGGTCTGACAACGCTCGAGAGTCACACAGTGACAGCACTCTGGCCTTGGCACCATCTGCCACACAGTTACTGACCACAGAGTCACCCACAGCAGTTACTTAGAGTTCTATATAATTTCAGGCATAGGGACCCAAGGCCACAGAGACCCAAGGGGGACTCTAGCAAAATTCAACTAATTTCTAGCAAACTGAACCCAACAGTACATTATGATCGAGTAGGATTTATCACAGGTATGCAAGGATGGTTCAACATATGAAAGCCAGTTAATCTTAACCACTTAAATAGAGTGAAGGGGAAAAAAATATATACAGTTATCTTAATTGATGCAGAAAGTGCACTCAACAAAATTCAGTATCTCTTCCTGATAAAAAAAACACTCAGAAAATTAGGAACAGAAGGGGACATCCTTAACATAATGAAGGGCACATATGAATACCCACAGTTATCATACATATCGGTGAAAGAGTGAAAGCTTTCCCCCTAAGATCAAGAACCAAGACAAGGATGCTCACTGCACCCCTGTTATTCAGCATAGTGTTGGAAGCCAGAGTAATTAGGAAAGACAAAAAATTAATTTCCTATTTCCAAATAGGAAAGTAGAAGTAAAACTTCACATTTGCAGATGATATGATTTTATGCACAGAAAATCCTGAAAAATCCACAACAAAGCTACTAAAAGTAATAAACAAATTCAGCATAGTGGCGGAGTCAAGGATCAACATGCAAAAATCAGTGGTGTTTCTATACACTAATAATGAATAATCCTAAGAAGACATCAAGAAAAAATTACATTTATAATCACAACTAAGAGCAAAATATGTAGAAATAAATAGGACCAATGATGTAAAAGATCTGTACATAGAAAATTACAAACATCACTGAAAGAAGTTAGAAAAGACCTAAAATATATGGAAGGGCATTCCATGTTTATGGATTTTAAGACTAAATATTGTTAAGATGTTAATTATACCCAAAACAAAATACAGATTCAGTGCAATTCTAACAAAATTCTAACAGATGTCTTTGCAAAAATGGAAAAACCCATCATCAAATTCATATGGAAGGGGGGTGCACAAGTGGTTCAGTGGCAGAACGCTCACCTTTGATGTGGCAGACACAGGTTCGATTCCCAGACTATGCACCAAAAAATAAAATAAAATAATTCATATGGAAGGGTAAGCAGAGCCAAATAGCCAAAACTATCTTGAAAAACAAGAATAAAGTTGGAGGATTCACACTTTGTTTTTAAAAATTTTATTACAAAGCTGCAGTAATCAAAACACCATGGGCCTGGCAAAAAGGACAGACATATAGGTCAATGGAATCAAATTGAGAGTTCAGAAATAAACCTCACACTTTTGACCAGTTGATTTTTGACAAGGAGGTTAAGTCCATTCAGTGGAGAAAGAATAGTCTCATCAATAAATGTTGCTGGGAGAACCAAAGGAATGGAGGTGGACTCCTACCTCACATCATGTACAAAAAATAACTAAAAATGAAAATTGAAGACCTAAATATAAGAACTAAAAGTATAAACATCCTAGAAGAAAATATAGGGAAGCAGCTTCAGGATGTTGTATTAGGCAATGGTTTCTTAGACTTTATACCAAAAATATGAGCCACAAAATAAAATAGTAGATAAATGAAAGTTCATCAAAATTTATTTTTTAAATGTTTGTGCATCAAAGGACTTTAACAAGAAAGTAAAAAATTCAAACTACAGAATGGAAGAAAATATTTGAAAATCATAAATCTGATAAGCATTTAATATGCAGAATATATAAAAAAACTTTACAACCCAACAACAAAAAAACACACAACTCAAATTAAAAATGGGAAAAAGATTTGAATAGACATTTTATCAAAGAAGATATATAAATGGACCATAAACACAGGAAAAGATGCTCAAAATCATTAGCCATCAAGGAAATGCAAATCATAACTACAATGAGATACTATCTCACTCCTACTAAATTGGATAATATTTTTTAAAAGATGAAAAATAAATTTTGGAAAGGATGTGGAGAGATAGGAATGTTCCTATTTTTGGTGAGAATATAAAATAGTGCAGCCACAGTGGAAAACAGTATGGTGATTGCTCAGAAAGTTAAGTATAGAATTACCATATGACCCAGGAATTTGAGGTATATTCTAAAAGAATTGAAAGCAGGGACTCCCATTGCATAGCAGTATTATTCACAATTGCCAAAAGGTGGAGGCAATCCAAGTGTCAATCAACCGATGAATGGAAAAACAAAGTTGTTATATACATACAATGGAATATTATTTGGCCATAAAAAGGAATGAAGTTCTGATGCTTTCTATAACATGGATGAACCTTGATGATAGCATGTTAATTGAAATAAATCAGGCACAAAAGAACAAATACTGTATGATATCACTTATATGAAATAAGTGGAATATGCATATTCATAAAGTCAGAAACTAGAATACAGATTACCAGGGAATAAGTAAGGGAAAGGAGTGGGGAGTTAATTTTCAATCAGTATGGAGTTTCTGTTTGGGTTGTTGGAAAAGTGTTGGCAATGGATTATGGGGATGGAGGCATAATTTAATACCACTGAACCACAGTTTTCTACATGCAAAAATAGAAAAAAGGGGAAATTTTAGGTTGTACATAAATTGCCACATATACACACACACAAACCAATGGAACTGTACTCCAAAAAGTGAGCCCTAGTGTACACAAATGGCTAAAGTTAATGACCTAATTGTAATAATTCTGTCTCATGAATTGTAACAAAACTTAGAGTGGTAATAATAGGGGAAAATGTGTATTTATGAGGGGGTATGGGAACTCTGGACCTTCTGCATGGTGTTTCTTTGAACTTACTACTGTTCTAATTTTTTTAAAAAAGATTCCACGAAATAGAATTTAAAAATTGATCATTAAAAGGAAGTATCAGACTCCAAGGAAGATGGCAGAATAGGGCAGGCTGAGTTCATCCCTGCTCCAAGGAACAGCTAGAGAAGTGACAGAAAAATGACAAGGACAATGGTTCCAAGGGTGCAAATGACCTGAGAGGGTCTTCTACACTATAGGGAGGTCTTGAATGAAGAAGCTGAAGAATTGAGATGCAGAGAAATGGGAGAGGGGCTCCATCAGGACTTCACCAGGGACAAGAGGCCATGCCCAGGAAAGCGCCTACCTCTGCAGCTGGCTTGAATATCAGCCCTCTCAGCTCTGTAGCCATGAGCTCCCTTGGGGAACTGAGAATTCAGTAAACCAGCTTTCCCTGCTAATAAAGACCATCTAACCAGTGCACTGAGCCTACCACACACCTTTCCAAATGAAGGGCCAGAGCCCTCAGGAGGGCATGGACAGGGAGGTGGGGATCCCTTGACCACCCCACACCCACACACCCAAGTGTGCTACCCCTCAACCATGACCTGTACCCCAACCACTGTGTCCTGCCCCTCCAAGTCACATACCCCTGAGACCCACCCTACCACCCACCATGCTGTGCACACCTGCATAATCCCTGCAATCAGCCTCCCATTGTGCACTGCCTCTGTGTCCCCTGTGCCACACCTAGCCCCTGTTCTTGAGGCGAGCCCATGCTCACCCTGCCCCTGTGACCCCTGTGCCTCTCCCTTTGACCCGGTGCCCTATACCCCATGTACCTAGGCACCAGCGTAGTGCTGCTGCCATACACCCAGCCATACACCACACTCCACCACCCCACCACCATGTCCTGCCCCACGTTCCGCACTCCACCCCAAGCCCATCCCACAAATACAAAACATTAGATGACTGTGGGAAATCAACTTCCAAAGTAACCCTATGAAGATAATTAAATGCCTCAAAGTCTATAGAAAATCACAAAGCATATGAAGATGCAGACAGATATAGCCCAGCTTAATGGCTAAATTAAAACACTGGAGGAGACAGAGACTTTGGAACAACTAATCAAAGATGTTCATACAACACTACTAAATAAATTCAATGGGTTGGCTAATGACATAAAGGAGATCAAAAAAGACAATAGAAGCACATAAAGAAGAATTTGAAAGAATAAATAGAAAAGTAGGTATCACAGAGATGAGATACTGTAGGCCAAATAAAAAATATATTAGAGACACACAACAGCAGATTTGAAGAGGCAGAAGAAATAATAAGCAAACTAGAGGACAGGAAAATTGAATATGAATGCACAAAATAACAAATGGCAAAAAAAGATGGAGAAATTTGAACTGGATCTCAGGGAAATGATGAACAACATGAAGAGCACAATTATGAGAATCACTGGTGTCCCATAAGAAGAGAAGAGTAAGGGGCTAGAAGATAAGTTGAGGAGATAATAGGGGAAAACTTCCGAACTCTTATAAAAGACTTCGAAATATGCAAATCAAAGAATTCCAACAAAACCCAAATAGAATAAATCCATATAGGCCTACTCTAAGACATATGCTAATCAGTATGTCAAATGTTGAAGAGAAACAGAAACTCCTGAAAGCAGCAAGAGGAAGCAGCTCATCACATACAAGGGAAACCACATAAAAATGAGTGCAGACTACTCAACCAGCGCAATGGAGGTGAGAAGGCAGTGGTATGATATAGTTCCGAAAGAGAAAGATATCCAGCCAAAAATTCTGTATTCAGCCAAATTATCCTTAAAATTGAGGGAGAGGTTAAAATTTTCACAGGCAAAGGCTGAGAAAATTTGTCAACAAGAGACCAGCCCTATAAGAAATACTAAAGGGAGCTCTGTTAGCTGAAAATAAAAAAGACAGAAGAGGGAATTCTGGAGGAGAACACAGAATTGAAGAATACCAGTAAAGGTAACTTAGGTAAAAAGAGAAAGAGGAAAAATATATAAATCTGACAACAAAAAAAAAGGATAAGATGGTAATTTAATTTAGATGGTAAATTAAAGAACAGCTCTTACAGCAATAATTTTGAACGCTAATAAACTAAACTCATCAAGTAGAAGATACAGATTGAAGAATGGATTAAGAAATATGATCTATCCATATGTTAAGAGACTCATCTTAAACCCAACGGTACAAATCGATTGAAAGTGAAAGGATGGAAAAAGATGTACCCCTCAAGTTGTAACCAAAAGAAAGCAGGAATTAGCTATACCAATTTCAGAAAAAAATTGATGTTAATTGTTAAGACTCATAAGAGACAAAGAAGAATACTACACATAAATAAAAGGGACAGGCAGTGCAATGGTGGCTCAGTGTCAGAATTCTTGCCTGCCCTGCCGGAGACCTGGGTTCAATTCCCAGAGCCTGCCCATGCCAAAAAAAAAAAAGAAAAGGGGGACAATTCACCAAGAAGAAATAGCAATCATAAATGTTAATGCTCCCAATCAAGTAGCTCCAAAGCACATGAGGCAAACAATTGACAAAACTGAAAGGAGAAATACATGTTTCAATAATAATAGCAGGAGACTTCAATACACCACTCTCCTCTATAGATAAAGAATCAACAAGGAAATAAAGAACTTAAACAATTTGATAAACAAAATAGACCTAACAAACATAGAAAAATCATTACACACCAAAACACCAGGATATACATTTTTCTCTAGTGCTCATAGAACATTTCCCAGGATAGATCATATGCTGGGGAACAAAACAGGTCTTAATAAATTTTTAAAAAATGGAAATTATTCAAAGTGCTCTCTCTGATTACAATGAAATGAAGCTGGAAATCAATAACCACCAAAGAAACAGAACTTACAGAAATACATGGAGATTAAATAATGCACTTTTAAACAACCAGTGAGTCAAATAAGAAATTGCTAGAAAAATTGGTAAATATCTGGAGATGAAGGAGAATGAGAATATAACATATCAGAACTTATGGGCAACAAAGGCAGTGCTGAGAGGGAAATTTATTGCCCTAAATGCCTATATTTAAAAAGAAGAGGGCAGTGCAATGGTGGCTCAGTGGCAGAATACTTGCCTGCCTTGCCGGAGACCCAGGTTTGATTCCCAGAACCTGCCCATGCCAAAAAAAAAAAAAAAAAAAGAAGAAGAAAAGAAAAATAGCAGAAATTGAGGACTGCTCACCTGAAGGAACTAGAGAAAAAATAGCAAATTAACCCCAAAGCAAATAGAAGAGGAGAAATAACAAAAATTAAAACAGAATTAAATGGAGAACAAAAGAAAAATAGAAAGAATCAATAAAACCAAAAGTTGGTACGTTTAGAAAATCAATGAACTCCTAGCTTGACTGACAAAGAAAAAAGAGAAGACGATGCAAATAAACAAAATCAGGAATGAGAGAGGGACTGTTACCATGGACTCTGGAGAAATAAAAACAATCATAAGAAGATACCCTGAAGAACTATAAACTAACAAAGTAGAGAACTTAGAGGAAATGGACAAATTCCTAGAAACACATGAACAAGGTACACTGGCTTGAGAAAAAAATAGAAGATCTAAATAAGCCAATTATAAGTAAAGAGATTCAATCAGTCATTAAAGATCTTCCAACAAAGAAAAGTCCAGAGACAGATGGCTTCACAGGGGAATTTATCAAACATTTCAAAAAGAACTAACACCAATCCTGCTCAAAGTGTTCAAAAAAACTGAGGAAAGATGAAATCTAGCTAACTCATTTTATGATGCCAACATCACTCTAATACCAAAACTGGGTAAATATGCTATAAGAAAGGAAAACTACAGGCCAATCCCACTAATGAATATAGATGCAAAAATTCTCAACAAAATGCTAGCAAATTGAATCCAACGGCACATTAAAAGAATTGGAGTACACTACAACCAAGTGGGGTTTGCACCAGTAATGAATGGGTAGTTCAAACAAGAAAATCAATGTAATACAGCACATTAAAAGTCAAAATGGAGAAATCACATGGCCATCTTGGCTGAAGCTGAAAAAGCATTCAACAAAATTCAGCATCCTTTCCTGACAAATACACTTCAAAAAGTAGGAATCAAAGGAAATTTCCTCACTATGAAAAAGGACATATATGAAAACCCCATAGCCAGCATCGTACTCAATGGTGAAAGACTGAAAGCCTTCCCCCTAAGATCAGAAACAAGACAAGGATGCTCTCTGTCACCACTATTATTCATCATTGTACTAGAAGTTCTAGCTAGAGCAATCAGGCAAGAAAAAGAAATAAAATGCATCCAAATAGGAAAGGAAGAAGTAAAACTTTGATTATTTTCAGATGACATGATATTATACTTGGAAAATCCTGAGAAATTTACCACAAAGCTTCTTGAGCTAATAAACAAATATAACAAAGTGGTGGGATATGAGATTAATATGCAAAAATCAGTAATATTTCTATACAAAAGCAATGATCTGATGAGACAATTAAGCAAAAAAATTCCATTCAAATCAGTACCAGAAAACTACAAAACATTGCTAAAAGAAATCAAAGAAGATCTAAATAGGTGGAAAAACATTCCTGCTCACAGATAGGAAGGTTAAATGTAGTTAAGCTGTCAATTCTACCCAACTTGATCTATAGATTCAATGCAATACCAAGCAAAATTCCAACAACCTACTTTGATGACTTGGAAAAATTAGTTCTTAAATTTATTTGAAAGAGAAAGAGACCACAAATGGCTAAATATATAATTAAAAAAAAAAAGAATGAAGTGGGAGGATTAACAGTTCCTGATTTTAAAGCTTATTATAGAGCCACAGTGGTCAAAACAGCATGGTTCTGGCACAAAGACAGAAGAATTGACTCCTGGAATTGAATTGAGAATGTGGAAATAGACCACTAAATCTATGGTCAGCTGATCTTCAGCAAGGCTCCAGTGAACTGGGACAATACAGTCTTTTCAATAAATGGGCATGGGAGAACTGGATATCAATAGCCAAAAGGCTGAAAGAGGACCTTTCTTTTAAACCTTATACAAAAATAACTGAAGGTGGATCAAAGACCTAAATAACTGAAGGTAGATCAAAGACTTAAATATAAGAGCTGGTAACACAAAACTCCTAGATGAAGATACAGGGAAACATCTTCAAGACCTGGTAATAGGAGGTAACTTCTTAAACTTTACACCCAAAGCACAAGTAATGAAAGAAAAATAGATAAATAGGAATTCCTCAAAATCAAATGCTTCTGTGCCTCAAAAGACTTTGTCAAAAAGGTGAAGAGGCAACCAACTCAATGGGAGAAAATGTTTTAAAATCACTTATCAGATAAAGGTTTGATATCCTGTACATATAAAGAAAATCATACAACTCAACAATAGAAGAACAAATAATCAAATTATAAAATGGGCTCAAGATATGAATAGGCATTTTTCTGAAAAGCAATACACATGGCTAAAAAGCACATGAAGAGATGCTTATTTTCACTAGCTATAAGAGAAATGCAGATCAAGACTACAATGAGATATCTATCACCTTACACCTATAGGAATGGCTGTTATTAAACAAACAGGAAACTACAAATGTTGGAGAGACCGTGGAGAGTATGTGGAGCAGTGCATAAGTGTTCTTATGCACTGTTGGTGGGAATGTATAATGGTACAGCTGTTATGGAAGACAGTTCTGAGGAAGAAGTTCCTCAGGAACTTCTTCCTCAGAAAATTAAATATCAAGTTGTCCTATGACCCGGCAATACCACTACTCGGTATATACCCAGAACAGCTGAAAGCTGGTACACAGACATTTGCACACTGATGTTCATAGAAGCATGAGTCACAATTGCCAAAAGATGGAAACATTCCATGTGCCTATCAACAGATGAATGGATAAACAAAATGTGGTATATACATACAGTGGAATATTATTATTAGCAGTAAGATGAAATGAGGTCCCGAAGCATATGACAATATGAATGAATCTTGAGGACATAATGCTGACTGAAATAAGCCAGACACAAAAGGACAGATACTGTATGATTTTGCTATTATGACCTTGGTAAAAATAAACTCAGAGGCTTATAATATAGAACATAGGGGACATAGGCATACATGGAAGCTAGAGATGGGTGAATGGTTAGCTAATGAGGTTGAAGTTAAATATAAGGGAATGGATAGAAGTGAAGGCAGTTCATTAGTGGGTCTATAATTAATATTGCCATATTGAAGCTGAACATGATAGAAAGGAGTTGTAACAGAAACATGTATACAAATATAAATAACTTCTCACATAAACTATATTAAAGGTATGAATCTTGTAAATAATATTACGGTATAGGGAGAAAACTACTATTGCATACTGTGACCTATATTTAACAGGAAGACATCAACAGTACCACAGCAATACTAGGGATAAATAATTGAGGTGGGGGTAGGACAAGAATCAAGGGGATGTTTGGGTTTTCAATTTGGTAAGAGTATTTATCTGTTACTTTTCTCTTGGGAGCAATGAAAATTGTCTAAAATTGAGAGTATTGATGACTATACAACTAAGTGAGGATAATGTGAGACATGGATTGTTGACTTTGAACATTATACATGATGCCCAATGGATGGAGGTGGGTGAAGGATACACTGACTGAGAAGTAGAATGGCAAACTGTGATGTATACATATATACAATTGAATATTGTGCAGCTACAGAAAGGAAAAAAGTCGTGAAGCATGCAACGAGTCGAATAAGCCTGGAGGACATTACGTGATGCAAAATAAACCAGAAACGAAAAGGCAAATATTGTATGGTCTCTTTTAGAAAATAATTAAAATAAAATTGGGGCCTAGATTGCAAGCTCTTACAGCAGTCACATTTAGGCCAGAGCTATAATTGTTTTTGTTTTTTAAATTAATTTAAAAATTATTTTTTTAATTGTAAAAATAATATATATACAAAATTCAAAAAATTTCAAAGCACACTGTATTGGTATGCATTACAATTCCACAATTTTAGGTTTTTACTTGTAGCTGCTCCAAGATGTTGGAGACTAAAAGAAATATCAATATAATGATTCAGCAATCATACTTATTTGTTAAACCCTACTTTCTCTAAATCCTTCTTCTTCTTTGATCTCTCTCCCAATCTTTTAGGGGTATCTGTGCTATGCCCATTCTAACTTTTTCATTTGGAAGGGGCTGTCAATAATATAGGATATGGGGATAGAATTAATTGATGTTCTGGAGAGGTTAGCCCCTCTGGGTTTCAGAACTTATCTGGCCTAGGAACCCATCTAGAAGTTGTAAGTTTCTGGAAAATAATCATAGTGCATGGAACCTTTGCAGAATCTCAAATAGAGACCTAGGTGTTCTTCAGGTTTGGTTTTGGTTGGGGTTTGGCAAACCATGGTAAATAGCAATGTTGAGCAAAGCTTGCATAAGAGGCAAGCTATATATATATATATATATATAAAACCTGGTCCCTGGAACTTTGGATAGCTGTGTGACACCTAAGACTCAGTAGGAATTCTGCAGGTCTGAAATGGATTAGAATGGGGAAGAGGGGTATGAGGAGACACATAGGTAGCTTTAGCTTTCTAACCCCAATAGTCTCCATACCAAGCACTGCCACATACAACAACTGTTAAAGAAACTGAAAAAGGGATCAGGCTTCAATTAGAGATAAGAAGGAAGCCCATCAGGTTGGGACTAAGGTAAATCAAAATGCATGGGTAAGGAGGACATTTCTATATCTTAGAACTTCGCCTACCCAATGAGATCAAAGGAAGAGAAGTTTATTTTGTCCAAACCCTGAATTTTCTGTAGCACAGAATCTAACTCAACCTGTCTGGAAAAATCATTTAAACAACCCAAACACATGGAGTCCAGAATTGGGAATATAGACTAGTAATTCTGTGTAGTTTAATGTAATGCCTGGATATATCCCAGAGTATGTTAGCAGATAATTAAAAAGTATTGGCAAAGTCCAATGTGAGATGGGAGCAAAAAATACAGAACTATTAAGCTTTACCACCAGGGAAATCCCTGATAATATCTCAAACATTAGTGGCTCAAGTCAATAGGCCAAGCCTTTGATCTTGAGGCTTGCTCTTATGAAGCTTATTTATGTAGCAGAGAAGCTAAGCCTACCTATAGTTATGCCTCAGAGTTACTTCCAGAGGACCTCTTTTGTTGCTCAAATTTGACCTCTCTCTCTCTTTCTCTCTCTAAGCTTAACTCTCCAAGTAAAAGCAGTATCCTCCCCACTACATGGGATATGAGATACAGGGGTGAAAGTCTCCCACGAACGTTAGATATGAATCTGAGCAATGAGCCTGGCCCTGGCACCATGGGCTCGACAAGGCCTGCCTGACCAAAAGGGGGAAAAGAATTGCAACACAATCAGGTATCAGTGTCTGAGAAAGTTCAAATAGAGTCATGAGGCTATTTTGAAGGCTATTCTTACCCAAGTGCGAAACAGACATTGCTATTTACCATGGTTTGACAAACCCCAACCAAAATCATTCCTGCCAAGCCTAAAGAACACCTAGGTCTCTGTCTGAGACTCTACAAAGGTTCCAGGCGCTATGATCACGTTTCAGCAACCTACAACCTACAGATGGGCTCCTAGGCCAGATAAGTCCTGAAACCCAGAGGGCCCAGCCTCTACAATGAAGAACATCAACTAGTTCCATCCCCATATCCCATATTATCAACAGCTCTTTCTAAGATGAAAAAGTTAGAATAGGCATAGTCCAAATACCCCTAAAGATAGGGAGAGAAATCAAAGGAGAAGGAGGAGTTACAACAGAGAAAGTAAAATTTAACAAATGAGTATGATTGCTGAATCATTATATTGATATTTCTTTTAATCTCTAGCATCTTGGAGCAGCCAGAAGGAAAAAGCTGAAACTGTAGAACTGTAACCCATACCAAACTCTGAAATCTGTTCTATAACTAATTGTTACAATTTACTTTGAAATGTACTGCTTTTTTGTATATATGTTATATTTCACAATAAAGTGTAAATAATAATAAAGTATCTGATACCCTAAAACATATATATGAGCAAGGAATTAAGACATTCCCAGATAAACAAAAACTGAGGAACTTCATCACCATTATACTGATCCTACAAGAAATGCCAAAGGGAGTTCTACAGGTTGAAAGAAAAGGATGCTAAACAACTGATTGAAGTCATATGAAGAATAAAGATAATGACATGGGTAAATAAAAATACCAGTACTATTGTATTTTTTTATTTTTAACTCTATGTTTACTTCCTACAGGATCTAAAAGACAAATGCATAAAATGCCATGATAAATCATGACTCCTAATGTATAAATAAGTCATTTGCAACAAGAGCTACGTAAGGTAGGGGGGAGACAGAATAGTATAGGAACATAGTTGATGTATGCTTTTGAAGTTAAGTTGGTATCAAAGCAAATAAGATTATAGACTTAGGCTGTTAGATAAAAGTCCCATGGTAACCATAAAGAAAATATCAGAGAATATGCAAACTTATAGAGACAGAAAGTAGAGTAGAGGTTACCAGAGTCATGGGGCAATGGGAAGTTATTGGGAAATGAGTGTAGGTTTTCTATTTGGGATGAAGGAAACTTTCTAGTAATAGAGTTAGTGAGGATTTAGAACATTGTGAATGTGGTTAATCCCACTGAATGTTATACTTGGGAAGGGTTGGGAAAGAAAGATTTATGTTGTAAACATGTTTTCACAATTAAAAAATAAAGAGATAATTAAATGCACTACATGATACTGCAAGGATTTAAGAATGGAGGAGAAAAGGCTCAAGAAGGCATCATCGGGACATAAGAAATATTTGGACTATAGAATGTAAGCTTTATATCAATGCCAAATTTCTTGAACTTAAGGTGTAACTATACTTACGATCACATAAGGGAATATCCTTATTCATAGGAAATATACATGGAAGTATTATATGTTCAAGGAGCATGATGTGTACAACTTGCCCTCAAATGTTTCAAAATAGATGACAGATGATGATGATGAAGATAGATGACAGATAGATGACTGACAGATAGAGAGAGAGAGAGGGAGGGAGAGAGGGAGAGAGATAGAAGGAAGGAAAGCAAAGGTGGCAAATGTTAAAGTTGGTGGATCTGGATAGCTTGGGGAGGGGGTTACATTGGCATTCTCTGATTGGGATTTATTATTTTGTAGCTGTCTGCAAGTTTCAAATTATTTCAAAATAAAAGTTAGAAAATAAAGGAAAAGATACCCTATATCCTGTAGCTATCATCCCATCCCTAAGCAACCACTAATCCCATTTCTATACTATAGATTTGCCTCTTCTAAACATTTCATATAAATGAAATAATAAAATATGTGGTCTTTTTTCGCTGGCTTCTTTCAGTTAGCAAAATATTTTCAAGGTTCATCCATGTTGTAACATGCGTTCCTGTGCTGCATTTCTTTTATGGCCAAATAATAGTCTATTATATAAATATACCACATTTTGTTTACTCACTGATCAGTCAATGGAAGGCCAGAGCATTTTAAGCAGGAAAGTGATAGAATCCAATTATGCTAGCACTCTGGCTATTGTGTGGAGAAAGGATTAGAATGGGGAAGAGGGGTATGAGGAGACACATAGGTAGCTTTAGCTTTCTAACCCCAATAGTCTCCATACCAAGGGTGGACTTACTGCTTATGAATAATGTGACACAACAGGGAAGAAAGCAGGTAGAACTATCGAGAGTACACCTGAGCCCTCTTCATAGTCCTGGTATTGACTAGTCCTCATACCTCAGTTTTCTCATCTTTCAACAAAATGCATTAAAAACTTACTACAGTGGAGTAGGTTACCACAAGAACCTGTCCCTCCACAGAAACATCAATAATAATAACTGTCAGGATCAACTTTATCAGAACTGTAGAAAATAGTCAAAGGTGTACAACAACCAAGTGAATGCTTAATCCAAAAAAAGACTACTGAAACCCAATAGGAGAGCTTTGTGGTGTTTTAACATAGCCTTAGCCCATGCTTCCCGCCCCCCCCCCCCCCCCC
>PVIY010020313.1:0-28334 GCA_004026745.1 Myrmecophaga tridactyla | reverse complement strand
ATTTAGTCAAAAACATCTGAAAGCAAATGAATTACCTGCTGCTACCTGGAGCAAAAAATATCAGTTTGTACAACAAAAAACACACTGAACAGCCTGAGAGGTAAGGCTAAGGATTTAAATGCTTTGGGGAATAAGGGCTTTGGAAATATGTATACCAGGGAATCTTGAAGACGATGCACAGGGTTGCATGCACACTGAGAAAAGATGAGAAGGTCCAAAGTTCTCAATGTCTGGCTGACCGTTAAGCTCCAGACAAAGCCAGAAGGGAAGGCCAGGCAGAGTTATGAACAATCTGACTAATGTTGAAGGTGTGCACCAGGCACACACAGAGCCTAGCTGCAAAACCCTGGATTTTTTTTTTTCATCTCCAGGCATTTAGATACTTCTGTGAGCACATGCAACAGAAAGAAATTCCTGAAAGAAATTAAAGAAGATCTAAACAAATGGAAAGACATCCCACTTGCATGGACTGGAAGATTTAATATTCTTAGATGGCAATAGTCCCCAAAGCAATCTACAGATGCAATTCAAACCCTATCCAAATCCCAATGGCCTCTTTTGCAGAAATGGAAAAGCTGTTCTTGAAATTTATATGGACTTACAAACAATCCAAACTAGCCAAAATCTTAAAGGAGAAGAACAGAGTTATGAGACTCTAACGTCCCAATCTGAAAACTTACTATAAAGCTACAGCCATCAAAACAGTGTGGTGATGGCCTAAGGATATATAGATCCATGGTATAGAATTAACAGTCCAGAAATAAACCTATACATGGATGGTCAACTGGTTTTTGACAAAGGTGCCAAATTCGATAGGCAGAGAATAGTCACTTCAACAAATGATACTGGGACAACAGGATAATCACATGCAAAGAAAAATAAAGTCAGATCCTTACCTCACACCATATTCAAAAATTAAATAAAAATTAATCAAACACCTAAATGTAAGAGCTAAACTATGAAATTCTTAGAAGAAAATATGGTGGCAATTCTTCATGACCTTGGATTTGGCAATGGTTCTTAGTTATGGCATGAAAAACACAAGCCCCAAAAAAGCACTATCAAGAGAGAGAAAATACTTGATATTTACAAATATCAAAAAATTTTGATACTTCCAAAATACTTGCAAATCATATATCTGGTTAGAGTCTAGTGTTCAGAATAAATAAAGAACTTTTGAAATTCAACAACAAAGGCAAACAATCCAATTAAAAAAAAATGGGCAAAGGACTTCAATGGTCAATAAGTACATGAAAAGATGCTCAACATCATTAGCCATCAGGGAAATGCAAATCAAAGCCACAATGCGAAAATACTTCATACCCACTAGGGTGGTAAAAATAATCTTAAAAAAAACAAATACTTGAGAGGATGAGAAATTGGAATCCTCATACATAGCTGGTGGGAATGTAAAAATTATTTTGCCACTATGAAAAACAGTTTGGTTTTTGATTATTGGTTACTTTGCTATTGAATACAATAAATTAAATATAGACTTACCATAAAACCCAGTAATTCCACTTCTAGGTATATACCCCAAAGAATTGAAACAGGTAATTACACAAAAGTTTATACATGAATGTTCATAGCAGAACTATTTCCAGGAGCTAAAAGGTAGAAACAGCTCAAATGTTCACCAAGTGCTGAATGGATAAACAAAATGTGGTATATGCATACACGGAATATCATCCATCCATAAAAAAGGATTGAAGTCCTGAAATATGCTATAATATGGATGACCCTTGAAAACATTTCACCAAGTGAAAGAAGCCAGATATGAAAGGCCATATATTGTATGATTTCATTTATATGAAATATCCAGAATAGGCAAATCCATAGAGACAGAGCAGCTTAGTTGCTGCCAGGGCCTGGGGGTGGGGGGGAGCACAGCAGGATGGGGTGGATGGAATAGTGAATTACTGCTTAATGGATATGGGGTTTCCTTTTTGGGGTGATGAAAATGCTCTAGAACTAAACAGTGGTGATGATTTTAGAACATATGAATATGCTTAATGCCCCTGAATTGAACATTTTACAAGAGTTAAAAATGGTTAATTATATGTTATTTGTAATAATAACATATAACAATAAAGAAAAAACTTTGACAAAGAAGAAAGCCCAGGGTCTCCACATTAGTCCACCAAACGGCCTTTAGCCCCACTGTTGCCCACAAACCAGGCAGCAGCTACTATTTCTAGATTTCCCCAAACCATACCTGCTCCAGCATGTGATAGCCGTAAACAGACTCACTTCATCTCTTATTCTGGTCCTTTACAAAGTAGGCATTGTTATGTCATCTTGTACCAACCCCACAGGGCTGAATGGGAACTAACACGAGAAAATGCCATTTTAAGCAGGTTATTGTTCCTTCTAAAAAGGGACCAAAGACAGTCAAGTTGTACTTATCTGGACGCGGCTCATCAGTACTAATTCTAATAACATCTAATGTTTATCAAATACTTGGTCTGTGCCAGCTGTGGTTCTAAGTGCTTCGCATGCGTTTACTCATTCGATCTCAAAATTAGTCCTTCCAAGTAGGGAGTATCATTTTCAAATCTCAGCTGAGAAAACCCAGGCACAGAGTTTTAAGCGAATTTCTCAAGTTCAAACAGTGCTGGAGCTGGGATTGCAGACCCATGCTCGTTACCAGGACTGTGTTCTGCAGGTCCACCCTCCCAGTGGTCAGCTCCTTTTAGCATCTAGGCCAAGGACAGTTGTTCTGAGCTACTAATGAGCAGAATCCAGGCTGACATTGCTGACGTTGCTGTCCTATCCTGTGCACATCTTATGTAAAATGCCACTGGATTTTGTGCAATTTTGCCTCACAGACACCTTGTCTATACTCCAGCAGCATGGGTGAGTATTATATCTGCTCCTTTTCACCTCTTCTCTCTTCACCAATCCCTTATCTCCTTCTCTTACATTCCTCTCTCTTCCGTCCTTCATCTGCCCCCAGCACCACCTCTCCACATGTACATCTATCAAAACCACATCCAAGAGAGCACAATGGACAAAAGGAATCTCAGCTCCCCGATGTATTGCTGTGAGATATTGGGCAGGTGACCTCACCTCTCTGGGCCTCAACTTCCTGCAATGGGGATGGTAACTGTACTTATCTCACAGAGTTATTAGGTCATATAAATGAGATGACACATGTAAAGTGCTATGCACAGGTCCTGGGACATAGTAAATGTTCAGTAAGCGGTAGCTATCTGTAGCTAACAATCAATACCTGCCAGAAGGTGAACAGAATATTCTGAGAATGACAGAGTATTCTGTAGAAGAGTCCAATTTACTTTGATACAAAACTTGTGCAGGCTACATAGATACTTTTTTTAGTGTCTGGTGTTTTAGAATAGCCAGAAGGAAATACCTGAACTTAATGAAAGTAATCCTTAGCCCTGATCTTTGATAATGATTGTATAGCCATATAGCACAAAAAACGAGTGAGTTGACCATGTTTATTTGGATTTATTTCTGAATGGTTTGTTCTGCTCCACAGATCTATATATTTATCTCTGACAATACTACACTGTCTTAGCTAACCTACCTCTATCGTAAGTCTTAAAATTGGGTAGAGTGCAATACAAGTGTCAATAAGGGGGTAGGTTAAGTGGTGTAGGATGTTAGGGTTTTCTTTTTCTTCGTTTTCTGGAGTAATGCAAATGTTCTAAAAATGATCATGGTGATGAATGCACAACTATCTGATGCTATTGTAAACCATTGATTGTATACTTTGGATGGATTGTATGGTATGTGAATTTATCCCAATAAAATTACTTTTTAAAAAGAATCAAAAAAAAAGAAATCAAAAGCATGGGAGAAAAGCCTATGGTAAAGAAGTTATGCTGATTCACAATTTGAACAATAACATTTCCATTAAATAGGGGGAAAACTGGTACAGAAAGGGTATGGAGAAAGTGAGTGAAGCAGCAGCAGAAAAAGCCAAGCTGGGATGCAGGCCACATTTTCTAGGCAGTTCCAGGAAGAGGTTACAAAAAACAAACTGGGACACATCTCCTGATCTATGGGTTCAAAGCGAAACAGGTGAGAAACAGGTGAGGAGCCTGCCTTGTTGCGTGTCAAATTTCACACCATTATATGCTAGTCCCCAAATCAAGTATACCCTTGGTATTTTAGCCTCAACCCTTCACTTTCCATGGCTGGGTGGTGGAAAGTGGGAGAAACAATTCAGTCTATAAATGGGGCTCTGTTCCCTTTTATCTTGGCCGGCCGCAAGGCCTCTCAGGATCGCCTGGTGTCTCGTCCTCCCGCCTTAGTGTGCCCCATGCCCTCAGCCTCCCTTCCTCTGCTCTCTATGAACCTCTCTGGGTAGGCTGCCCCTAGGAAAGCCTTAGAAGAACTAATTCTCATTAGGCTGTTGACAGTGGCAATACCTCAAGCTAAAGGAATGATTCCAAACATCAGTGAAGGAGCTATGGAGAAGAAATTTAAGATCAGAACCCTCTTCAAATATAAATAAGTGACATTTATGAAGTTGCTTTGCCATATCTCAAGACAGCACTTTTCCAACTGCCCTTTCATGTTATTCACACAACTACTCCAAATGTAGGTACTATCCTGATTTTACAAATGAGGAGACTGAGGATCAGAGGGATTGAGTGGATCACCCAAGATCCCCCTGGCTGCCTGATGGTAAGTCATGGAGCCAGGACTCAAACCCAGCCACCTTGCACCCCCTTCATCCCTGTACCTGCTACCTCCCGACCATCTCTGGATGGCAGGTGTTCATCAAAATCTGCTTCACACTTCGAGCTTGTCACATATTCTGAGCTGCTTAGGGAAAAGGAGCAAACATACAGACTATTTAATCCAAACTCCTCCAAAACCAGCCCTTAGCAGGGGACTAACTAGCTTTTGTGGGCACTCACAGGGACATAAAGTCTCAATGCCGGAAGTTAAAAGACCAAGTCTCTAAGTCAAACAGAACTGCCTCTTATGCCCAATTTGGCCATTTACTAATTCGGGTCACAAGCCCAGGACTGCAGCGTGCAATTTTGCAGGCTGTGCCACCAGCCATGCCAAAGCTCACCCTGCTAAGAAGCTGCAGTCTGCTTGCCAAAGCCTGGATCTTGCTAAGGGTTGGTGTCCTCCAGAGAAACGATGCTTTTTTGTAATCCACTTTGTGAATGCTGTATGGGCCATGGCAGCCTGTTTTAGTGAGAAACCTCCCTTCTCTGAGCCTCAGTTTTTCCAATTGTAGAATGGAGGAGTCAATGGCCCCTACCTTGCAGGGCTGTGAGGTAGCTCCTTTGAGATTACTGCACATAAAGGCTTGACTCCATGTCTGGCTATCTTAAGTGCTCAGTAAATGGATGTTGCTATTATACTATTACTATTATTATTATTAGTCATTATGACTACCTCCTAAGACAATTCATTCAGAACAAGGCTAACTCATTTGGAGCTCTTCTTTAGGTGAAACCTGCCTGTAATCTCCTTCCCTGCAGTTTGCAACCAATGGTACTGTGGATCAGCACTGAATAAAATCAATCCTTTGGCCAAAAGAAAACCTTGAGATGGCCCTCATGGGATGCTCATGCCTCTCTTCTCTTCTCTTGCATAAATGAGGCCTGTTTCTTCATTTATTCCACACTTGGCCTGATTCCAAACCCTACCCTGACATAGGCTGCTGCCTTTGGACATGCTCCAGTTTGCTGGTATCCTAACTCTGCAGACTCTCCACTCCCTGTCCCTCCTGTCAAGGGTTCAGGCTGGGGACTCGCCTATCACAGAGCTGGGCAGGGCTGTGGAGTCAACCGAGGTTTCTAACAGAAGAAAACTATCCACAACCTGTGTTTGCCTTCGGAGTACGCACAAATGGGGTATGTGGATCAGATATTTGGAAGATTGGGCAAGACTGCATTTTGTTCCCTGTCTCATCCCTGGATTTCCTCAGAAATCTCTTCCCTCACTTTCTGAGGGATTCTGGCAGGTGAGAAGATTCCAACGATCAGATTAAGAAGATATCTTGCATAGATCTTGAAACTTAATATTCAAGATGAAGGGCTATATTTATTCCAAGGACTCACATTATGAAAATGCAAGTACCTGACATTACCATTTTATTTATTAATGTATTTCTGCCATTGCATAAGGGTCTCTCTTCATCATAAGGCTTCATCTGGGGAAAAGCAGAAATTACTGGCAAAGGAAGTGGTTTTGCATACCAATACCCGATTCTAATAAGTTTTCTAAATGACTAACAGGAAACTTTGAGCCAGAATGCCACTCTTTGCTACAGTCTGATTGCTTATCTCTGATCCTGCCTTGGGTTGTTTCTGACTACTGAAAGTACAGGTCATTTTCTTCCCCATTTCCTGAAGCCTTAACTTTTGAGTGAGGAATAAAAAGGGCAGAAAAACATGAGGAAGATATAGGTCAGAGAGAAAGTTAAAACTGCTGAAATCAAAGCCTTCCCTTACCTCCCCATGCCCACCCACAGAAGACTGACTATTGGAAGAAGTCTTCCCAAATACCTGCAGTCCTCTGCCATTCTCATAGGTGCCCACTCCAGCTTGCCCTTTCAGAGAAGTTCTCTCTGCCCTGGAGAATGGTGATGCATTCCCCATGGAAGATTTGACCTCTCCCTATAATGAAAATGCTATCCTCAGGAACCAAGATAGGAGCTGGTTTACATCCAGACCAAAGTACTTATGGTCTAGGATTAAAGAGTTATTTCCAAGTATCAGGAGCCACCTGGGGTCACCGACTCCCTCGTATGGGAAATCCTAAATTGACAAGCCAGTGAAACCGCTATTTTAAGTGAGACGGAATTTGTTTGTTGATTTCCAACAGCCCCAGAAATCTAATCCACTAACTAGCCACCAATATTGGAGCCCAAATTGAGAGAAATAAGAAAAAAGTAAACATCACTGTTATAACTTGGAGCTCTAGAAACAGCTAAGGTGAGAATGGGGGTCTCCCTGCTTTATGATTTATTTCAGAGATGTGCTTTATTTAGGAGATAAATACAATGATTCTCTTCTACTTAAAAATGAGGAAATTGAGGCATGGACATAAACAACATGCTAATAAACCTAATAACTAATACCTAAACCTAATAAATTATATATATATGGAAGTCTAAATTCTAACCACGGTATGGACAGCTTTCTAAGAAAAGGATAAACATTTATTGAGCACCACACTATGTATTAAGCACATGTGCTTGACATTTTTTTCAACAAACTATACTTTTGAATACCTACTGGATACTAGGAGGCACTGTTATGCCAGGGCTAGAGTGACAGACGAAATCCCTAGTACTTTACTTGCATCAGCTCAAGTGACTCATGGTAACCCCGTACAGTATCACCCTCTGTGATATATGCGGAAACAGAAACTCAAAGAGAGATCAAGGAATTTGCTCACAGCCACCCAGCTAGAGAGTGGCCCATATGAGCCCAAAGCCCTTGCTTCCCTTATTAGAGCATTGCTGATGTTACAATTTGTTATACATGCATTGAGCATGTTTATTCCTTGTATTTCCCACCAGCCTCGGTGAAATGGAGAATGAGTTTGTCTTAATGATCACTGAATTCCCAGAGCTGAGAACAGCATCAGACCTACAGCAGGAGTTCAATCAACATTTACTGAGCTTTTAATAAATACTTGTTGAGTTGAAGGGATATGAACAAAAATGAAGGACAGATATGTCCTTCTTCTGGTTAAGTTCCTTCTTGTATTTCTCAAGATTGCTTCATGAGATGCTGATCCAGCTTGGTTGCCAATTTTGATTGCAGCTGTCAGGTGCCCTGTGACACTCTGAGATGAATTCAGACCTCATCTGGGGCCTTGCCATTTGCTGACATGTTTGAAAAGAAAAGCTCCAGCCAACACCAAGTGTTAATAGAGTTTTGGACAAGTGGCTACATAAGAGGAACAAAAACAATAAAAAAAGGCACAAGGTAACATTTCCTAGCTTTCTCTCCTGGCTTTCATTTCATAAGGATTCTCTGGGGGTGTTCTTCTTCTGGATCTCAAAAGCTCTCTGGCTATGTGGGCCCTCTTGGCTCTAAAGCTTTTTCCCAAAACAGTTCACTCTTAAAGGGCTCCATTGAATGGGTGGAGACACATCTCCAGGGAAACCATCTAATCAAAAGTTACCACCCACAATTGGGTGGGTCTCATCTCCATGGAATCAACCAAAAAGATCCCACCCAGCAATATCGAATGAGAATTAAAAGATATGGCTTTTCTGGGGTATATAATACCTTCGAACTGGCACAGTGGCATATTATTAGGCTCCATTTTTAATAAGCCAGAGTGACATGCTTGGCCAAAAAGAGGAAAGGTGGAATTCCACTAGGTCCTCTAAAACTGTGGTTCACAACTAGAACTAATTCTGTCCCCTAGGGAACATTTGGCAGTATCTAGACATATTTTTTTGTTGTCACAACTTAGGCAGGGGAGGAAGTGTTACTGGAATCTATTAGATAGAGGCCAAGGATGCTGTTAAACATCCTAAAATGCATATGACAGCCCCCATAACAAAGAATTGGCCCAAAATGGCAATAGTGCTGAGATTGAGAAATCTTGCTCTAAAACATCACACTGGGATTTCTCTCTCTCTTTTCCATCTCCCTTTCCTAGGGTCCTACAGGTACATGCCCACACACACGCACACACTGACACATGTTCACACACATTTTCACACACATACATTCACACACTCATACACTCACACACACACACACACACACTGTGCAGTTGGGAGAGATGCTTTATGATATCAACCAAATCAAACCCTCTGCCAAATGCATGCTATGTTTAGCACTCTCTGGATGCTGCAGAAGTTGAGAAGAGTAGAGTGAGAAAGGAGAGCTCCTGCTTTCCTGAAGTTTTTGTGAAATATAGCTGAAGAGGCATAATGAACGTACAAGAAACAGGGAGCTGTCTTAAAAACAAAGCTAAGCTATGGGTTTCTGTGACCCAGGCCACAGCAGATGCAGGCTCTCAAAGAAGAGAGATCAAGAGAGGCCCCAACAAGGAAGTGAAATTAGGAGAAGGAAGGGCAGAGGAAGAGCATGGGGACGAAGTGGAGTGAGAACCCTGAGAAGCTGAGGGGCAGAAAGGGGAAATTAGCTTCATTTATTCACACGCCCAGTGAGGGGCAGGGCAGGCCATCCTAATAGAGTTTCAGGGTGGAAAACTGGTGTTTGGTGCAGTGGCCACTGCAGAAGTGTATTTCAAGAAACACCCCTTTGATTGCCATGCTGCCTTCACAGGGTCTACCCTCCTGGCTGAGAAGGGGGTGGAATGAAGAGAGGAAGCCAAGATTTGGAAGCTCTCCATCTGAACTTTACGAGGCCACCAGACAGCAAAAAACCTACAACCCACAACCCCGTTTGCCCCTGCTCACTCACTTGACACCCACTCACACATCCAGTCAACAAATACTAATTGAACACATGCTCTGTAGTGGGTACTCTGTGCTGCAGAAGAGCAAGAGACACAGGTCAACTGACATAGCACTTACATTCTTCAGAAGAGCCCAGATAATTAAATATGAGGCTGCGATAAATGTGATGGGGATGATGACAGGTGCCATAGTCACAGGAAGCAAGAAGTGCACACATGCACACACATACACACCACCAATCTGTGAAATAAGGACATCAGTAGTAAAGGTACTCTTTGACAACTCATGTGGAAGAGAAATAATTACTGGGGCTATTAGCTTCCTGAGAACAGAGATTGTGTTCTGTTCAGCTCTGGGCCCCAATACCCAGCTTAGAACCCATAACTCAGTATAAGTTCATTGAGCTTAATTGATTGGAATAGACCTTAAAAATAGCTTTCTGACTCTGGCACCTCCAGCCTCCTAGAATTCACACCTTGATCAGAATGTCTAATATCTGCCAATAATAGTTACTGAGCACCTTTTACCGAGGACCCAAACTGGGACCCATGAATGGGCTTTGATGAAATCACAGTGCAAAAGTGCACATGTGGGGAGCCATTTTCTCTTTCCTTTCGCTGGCTCCCACCTGTTTTCCCCCTTTTGCTCTCCCACCTACCTCTTCCCTGCTTCCTCACCTCAATAAATCTGTTAAGCTTTGGAAAAAAAAAAAGTGCACGCGTGCACATTTTTGTGGGTATGGATTTTATGGTTTCCATCATAATTCCCAAGGGGCCCTATCACAATAAAGCTGAGTTTGCTGACCCACTATACTCCTGCTATTGCCTTGGATGTTGGATGTTCTCAAAGTTGACACCCAACAGTGCCCTGACCTCAGCCAATGCACCACCTAGTGGGGGAGATTATATGTAGTTACAGAGCTAAAGGACAAGGTAAAAAGTGAGGACTTTTCAATAACACAGAAAGAGGTTTCCTCCAGGGGTGAAGCATGAGAAAACTGCCTGAAAGAGGTTGGATTTCAGTGAGACCATCAAGTCCAGGAAAGAGAAAATTGAATCAAGTGGAAATAGGTAAGCAGTGGAAGGGAGGGCAATGGCAGTCCACGATGAGAAACATCATGAGCAAATGAAAGGCAGACTACAGAAGACCGATGGCTTGGCTAAGAACCCCAGAATTTAGTCTTCAGACATCAGGGGGGCAGGTGCTTTGCCAAGGGAGTCATTGCTGTTAGCTGTAAAGATTACAGGTTTAAGGGCCAGACCATCAGGTTCAAACCTCTGCGTCAACATTATTATTAGGTGTGTGATTATCCTTAATTTACTCTCCGAGCCTCAGCTTCCTAACTGTAAAAGAGGGGCGATAATAATAGTATCTAACTCAGGAAGCTGTAGGGAAAATTAAATAGTATGTGTGAGGCTTTTGGTACAGTACGTAAACCATAGTAAGTGCCCAATGAACATTTTATATGCGTGGGGGGGAGCAGCAGTGTCACAGATCAGGCTGTCCTGTGAGGTCTTAAAAAAATGAATAAATAAAAACCAGATTTGAGTTGATAGGACAGGCAGCAGCAGACAAAAACGTGGAGGCAAGAGGCCCTTCCAGCCCCAAATGGCTCCTCCTCCTGTCAGCCATGGCACTATTCTCTGGCCATTTACTCACCCTGCTCCCTCCTTCTATCAGCTCCTTTCTCCTCAGCACCTTCTTTCCTCAAGAAAGATTTAACTCAAGTGTCACCTTCTCAGAGAAGGTGCCCCCTGAGCACTCCGTCTAAAGATAGTCCCCATCTCAGCCCCATTAGCCCTGCTACTTGCACCTTATTCTTTTGCTTAAAAGCACTTTAAAGTATACAATTTGTATGCATTCCTTTGCTTTACATATTTAATATCTCCTTCCCCACTGGAACCTAAGCTCTGGAAGGGTCTTTGTTTATACACTATTGTATAGTCAGTGTGGGGCACATACTAGGGAATCAATAAGCCTCTATTGAGAGAATGCTGAATGAATGAATGAGTGCTCACCATGCATTATCTCCTTTAATTTTCATAAATCTTACAAGTCAGCATCTCCCATTAGCCCCATGTCACAGACAGGAAGAGAGGAAAAGGAAAGAAATTCACGCAGAAAAATTCTTAAGGACAATGATAGCTTTGTGGGAAAGCCCTGGACTCAGATTCAGAAAACCCAGTTTCTATGGGCACTCCCCTCCTTCCAAGCTGAGTGACTGTGGGGGAGGCACTTCAACTCCCTGCTCCTCAGTTTCCTCATCTGTGAACTGAGAGACAGTTGTGAGGGCTAAACACAATAGCAAGAAAGCTTGGTAAATGTACTGTGCTGCAAAAAGGGGAGGCAATGTTATTATTTACAATGCTGTTTGTTGATGAGAAATAGATCAAGGGCTTAACTAGGGAAGTCCTGTAATGCAATTCCATTCTCCAAGTGCTTAGACCAAAAACCCTGGAGTCATCCTTGACCTCTCTCTTTCTCTCATACCCATATCCAATCCATGAAGAAAATCCCATTTGCTCCACCTACAACACATACATCCAGAATGGAACCAGGTCTCACCACCTCCCCTGCTACCACCACGGTGCGAGCCACCACCCTCTCTTCCCTAGATTATTTCAGTAGCTGGTCTCCCTGCTTCCACATTAATCCCCTCCATCTATTCCCTCTCAAAACTGCTAAAATGATCCTTTTAAAACATAAGACAAATCATTCTCCAATTCTTCTTAAAACCAATGGCTCCCACTTCCATCCAGAGTAAAAGCCAAAATCCTTATAATACCTACAAAGCACTACTCAATGACTTACCCTTGCTAAATTCATTTCCTACTACCTACCCCTTGCTTATTCTACTTCACCACACTGGACTTCCACACTCCAAAGGGGCTTTCTCCCCAGTATCTTTGCATTAGCTGTTCATTCTACCTCAAATGCACTTTCCTGAGGTAATACTCTTACTGCCACCACCAATGAAATATGCAGCAAAATTCCTCATGCCTAGGTAAACCCTCAGGGTTCAACTGGCGCCAGGTACGCCCCTCCATTACAGCCCAAAATGCAAGTCCACCTCCATGCCTGGTGTTGCTACAACTCAAGCCACCCCTCCAAAAGCCTGCTGAGTCTCTGGTTTGTTCAGACCCTTTGTGAGCCCTGGGACATCCATGCAAGTCACACTGCCTACCTAAGCTCCTTCCTCCATCAAGTTTCAGGCTTTGCTCCAAGGACAATGTATTGTCAGGGGACCTCTGAGAATCTTGGAGCAATGGCTGGAGAATGGTCTGTAAAAGTGCCCACCTTGTCAGCCAGATTCCCCCAACTCCAGCTTCCGTGACTAAGACTTTATAACAATGTAGAAGCTGACAGTGTCCTGGCAGGGGCAGGGGGGCATGGGATGAGATGACTTTCTCCAAGGAGAACTAAAAGTGGCTCACAAACTGCCTGACTGCTTTTCATTTCACACCAATCAAAGGAAGTAGGAAGAAGGGGGAAAGTGCTTATTAAAGGAAACATCTGTGGTGTCCTTACCCAGATTTCTCTGGAGCTGGGTGGCGATAAGCATTATCATACCCCATTTGCAGAACATATACTCAGAACACAGACGGTGGCACCCATGGGTAATTGACTATTAAATTAAAGGTCTGTTAGTTCTTCTTAAACAAATTCAAAGGTCCAGAAATTAGCAGAACATTATGGTGACTTCATCACCAGTCTCAAAATACAGCAACAGTATAAGGATGCTGATTGTAGAAGGAAGCAGAGCTTGGAACACACAATCTGTCACAAAGGTTCATTCAAAGACATCGTGTTTGGGGGCAGGGTGAACACCAAATAATGAGGTTTGCATAAATCTAGGGATAAAGACAACTTTCCCCAATGGACTCAAAATAGCCAGCCCAGCAGGCACACCCAAGAACCCCCAAGTTGCTGAAGTATCAGAAAGTAGAAGGCCCAGGCACCTAAGAACTGGTGGTAAGAAGGAACCAGATTTCCAATCAATGCATTTTGTTGCCTCTAGACTAATTTTTGTGGACCACTCCAAGGACACAGTCTGCCTCCATAGCAAAGTTACATTTACAGAGATCCTTCCCTGCATTTTCTTTTGAATTCTTTCCCCCATTGCTCCTCAGAAGCCTTCTCAGACCATCCAGTTTAAGAACTACCTGCCAACATTCTCATTCATTGATTCTTGTCCTTAGAGCACATTCCACAATTCATAATTATATATTTATTGGTCTATCCATGAACTCCTTTTCTGTCTTCCCCATTAGACTATAAGATTCTATAGCATAGGAACCACATTGATTTCATTCTAAAATCTCAGTGTCTAATACAGTGCCTGGCACATAGGAAATACCCAGTAAGTATTTAAGAAACAAATGAAAAATGAATTAATGAAAGAATAAGTGAATGAACAAGTGAGTAAATGATGCTCTCTGTCCCTTCTCCTTTACTGCTGCCTTTGAAAATAACAAGAGCAGTGGAACTCGTCTCTCAGCAGTGGTGCTCTGCCCTGGGTGTATTTAGGATGTATGGTCTTTGTGCCACCTTCTCAAAGAATCTGTCCCCACCCCGGCTCCTGCTGGGTGAGCAGCAAGCCACATGATTCCATCCCACAGCCACAAGCTAACTGAACCAGCAGGGGCAGCACCAAAGTGGGGCCCATTCTTAGGCTGATGACCTCTGACCTGGGTGGCCCTTCTTTAAGAGGTAAGTTACACCACTCAGATCTTCTCTCCTGGGACACTGAAATAGCCACAGAGAATATTCAGTGGATGTTTGAACTGCAAAGTCACGCAGTGTTGTGGTTCATGGCACGTTAAGGCCACCATTATAAGGTTATCAGAATATCAAAACTACAAAAGAGTGGAGGAATCAGAGGAAAGTGGTGGTGAGAATAAACGAATGAACGAATGAGTGCATGTCATGTATTATCTCCTATAATCCTCATAAAAATCTCACAAGTCAGCTTCTCCCACAACTCCCATGTCACAGATAGGAAGAAAGGAAAGAAACTCACAGGAAAATTTTTAAGGACTTAGATTCAGAAAATCTAGCTTCTAGAGGCAGCTCCTTTCCTTCCTAACCCAGTGAGCTTGGGGGAGGCACCTCAACTCTCTGCTCCTCAGTTTCTTCATCTGTGAACTGAGAGATGGTTGTGAAGGTTAAGCACAATAGCACGAGTGCTTGGTAAATGTATAATCCTGTGTTTCTTGGATTACTTGGGATTCCCCTGACCCTTTACCACTCCCATACACACATACACACACACCACCTTTTAACTTTTTAACAGAACTCCTTTGACTGGATTTTGTTCCTTGTAACAAAAGCCCCGGCTGCAAGGGACTCTGGCACACAATGTCCACTGCAAATCTGGCAGTCTCCGCGTGGAACAGCTCTGTCCAGGGTCCTGGGCTGCAACAGCATGCCCACGGGGTGGTCACAGATTCTTCCATATTCCTCATCCAAGATGAGTAAAAGATCTCTTCTCTGCTTCTGCACAGCCTTGAGAATGAATCCTTCCCTATGCAATTTAGGGAAAACAAAATCTCCTCCAACATCATGCCCAGCTACAAAACCATAACTAGAAATGTGCTGCATAGAAAACAGGTCTGAGCATAACTGAGCATCCAGGCTGGCATAGCTTTGAGAGAGGCATATCTATTTTCTACATTCCCCCTCCTTCTGAGGACCCTTGCCTTGAAGCTCTTTTCTGCAGTTCTCAAATATCATGCCAGAATCCATAGGTCATCCCCAGTATCCTTCCTCCCCTCCTCCCTAGGAAGGGAACAACTCATTTTTAGATACATGGCTGGCTTAATTACAGACAAATATCCTAGCTTCCCTTGCCACTAGGTTTGGTCACATGACTAAATTTTAACCAATAGGATTTAAAAGGAAATGACAGCTGTGCCTTAGGGTAAGTGTCCTCTAAGGGAAAAGTCATGGCCTTCCTGTTCCCTCCATCCTTCTTGCTGCCTGGAAGGAAGACCTGATGGCTAAAGCTTAAGCAACCAGCTTGGTTCATGCAGCAGAAACCACATGACAAGGATGACAGTGTAAGAATGAGTTACCCTATCAGCTCTTCACCAAACACTTCTAGACTTTAATGAAAGAGAAGTAAACCTTTAGCTTGGTTGAGCCCTCTCTGGAAAGTCTTCCATCACTGCTAGCCATTCTTACCTAACTGCTACTTTCTACTTTCTACCTTCTCTCTCGCTGACCTCCCACCTCTCCTCCAAGGGGAAAGTTCTGGTCGCTGGCAGAGACTTAAACAGAGAAGTTTAACAGAGTATAGGCCAAAAGGAAACGTTAGTTATAAGTGGAACCCTTCTAGATCAACTAATCATGTAGTCAGCAGACAGTTAAAATTGTCACCTAATTGCCTTGTTCTACTCTTGGTCCAGTCTCTGCTCCTGTCCCCCATTAATTGTTTTAACTCTTTACAGGTGACGCTCTTGATCAAACACTCCAGTGCTCAAAAAATGAAGTCCAAAATTATTAGTTTGGCACTCAAAGTCCTTCACAATCTAGCCATATTATGCCTTTCCAATGTTTTTTTCAATACATACATCAACTAAAACCAAACAGGGCTATTTACTGTTCGGCCTATATGCCACATGCATTCCAGCCTCCTTCCTTTCCCCATGGTGTTCCCCCTCCCAGATGTTCTCATTGTGTAGTGACAAGAGTCCTTTTCGTAAGACAGGACTCCGGGGTTGTTCCAAGAATTCCCCTCATCCTTTGCATGATTATAGCTCTTTGTCTTCCTCCAAACTTCCCATACTTATATTCTCAAATGTTCTTCATTAATGAAGACTTCAAAAGGAAAGTATTAATACCTGGATTTACGGTGAGAAAACCAGAGCCCAAATCAACCTACAAATATTGATGGTAACACAATGAGAACCTGGTCTCCTTATGCTCAGGCCATGGCTCTTACTGTCGGATGATTCCACTCCCATCTCACCCTAACCCAAGCCTTGCCTTTCCCTTCCATCCACCCAGAGTCTGCAGATGAGGATTAGAGATCACTTTCATCAGTTCTGACATTTACCTGCAGGGGACAGAGATCCCTGTGATGGATAGGCACCTACCAAGAATTTTCTGGCTTCCTAAAAGATATCAGACTTACTGACCCCCATAAATAAGAATTCTCACAGGTAAAAATGGAAAAATGTCAGTTATACCACCAAATCAAAAACCTCCGGAGCTGGGGCCTACGGAGTCAGGCCTAAACTGAGTCAGCACAGGTGGAAATTCCTCTGCTTTGAAGACTGAGAACCCAGGGCATCCCATAGCCCCATCCCATTCTGTGGTATCATGTCCATAACTGGGGCCCCATGCAGGGGACAGTCTAGCAATAATAACTGATAACATTTAGTGATCATTACTTTGTGCAAACATGATTTTAGCCATTTTATGTAGATTAACTCATTTAGTCCTCCTATAAAACTAGAAAGTGGGTGCTGTTATTATCCCTATTACACAGACAAGAAAACAGAGGCTGGAGAGAGTATGTGGTCCAAGGTTACAGTACTGGGAAGGGTTGGAGGCTGGAATTCAACAACAGGCCATCTGGTCTGAGCCTGTGAACTTGACCTCCACAGAACTGGACATGTGTAGCCAGTGTGAACTGCAGCTCTTGGGCGAGCGGGTGGAGCTCTGTTCCCTATGCTCAATTCCCCTTATCTGCCTTAGTTACCCTAGACTTCAAAACTGTGCCCTGCCTCCTACCAGGCAACTTTGCTTTCAGTCTACAAAGCCCTGCTCCACACTGGCTTCACCATAGATCTCATCCTGCTCTTTCCCTGCTCAGAAACCATCTATGGCTCACCATTGCCTAAATGGGAAAAGCCCCAGATCAGCCTGGCATTTACAGCTCTTCAGTAGGTGGTTTCAACTTACTTTGCGCTTAGCCATTCCTTTCAATGCACTTCCATAAGGCAAAGGTGCTGTCAGTTCTTCTTTTCTGGATATGCCCTTCACATACAGCTTTCACCACCTCTACCACAATGGTCCCTCCATCTATAATAGACCCATTTAACAGACCGTCTTCCCCTGTGAAGATTAGTAGCCTGATGATCCCCCAGCTATAGGGGCAATAGTTAGAGAAGCTTTGAAAAGAGACCTCCATGAGTCTAGTTCAAACTATCCATTTTACAGGGGGAGAAATTGATGTTTTTGGGTTTATGGATTATTATTCTCTGGATGGGGACCTTTCATCTTCAAACCCCCACAGTACCTCAAGCACATTAAGCGAATGGATATATATTGAGCTCTCTGGGTCAGCGTTTCTTAAACAGTGGCCTTGGACCCCCTGCATTCAATCACTCTGGGCCTTTGGGTCCTCCAACCCCTGACCTACTAAATCCTTACCTCTAGGGGTGGCATTTGATATCTACCTGTGTAAAAGGCTCCAGGGAGATTTTTTAATGCACACTGAAGTTTGAAAACCACAGTAAGTCTACGGGGATTACACCACGGATGCCACTTAGAAAGTGTCCCAGTACCTGACACCTCCCTTCCCCCAGCCTCTACTTCCGCCCCTGAGCTTGAGGCAGAGGCCTCTGGGAGCTGAGATGGCTGAAGCTGATGAGGCTGGCTTCTTGGTTTAGCATCCCCAGACTTCCCGGCAGGGACCCTTTCTCCTCAAAGAGAAAGACACCACCCTCAGACCCACGCCCAGGGCCTGCACAGCCCTCTGGATGATTTGCCGAATCCCAGGTCATCTAACCCAGGAGGAAAGGCAGGGGAATCTGGCAGTCCCAGGTCTCTGTAGAGGGATGGAGGAAAGCATGCTGAGCGGGCAAAACAGATTCTCCCTCCAAGTGGCCAAGTCTCCAAATGAGAAATGATGTCTACTCCCGTCCTTGGAACACTGCGCCTGGGCGCCCAGTTCTCCGAGTGCTCAGCTCCACTCCATCGCGAAAACGCATTAGGTGTTGAGGATACAGGGAGGCCCTAGGTGGGCGGGAGGGAGAGGGTGCGGGCTGGGCGCAGCCTCCTGGTTGGGGTGTCCACCTTCCTCTCCCCGCTGTCCTGTCTCCCCCACCTAGCTGGCCTCGCTGCAGGCTGAGGGAGTCACTGCACCCTCTGACCTTGAGTCAGTGCGCCCTGCCCACACCCACGCCGCCGAGTCCACAGCATCTCCCTGCATTTAGCTTTCGCGCGACCTATACCCTGCTCCCCACTGCAGACCCCAGGCCCCACCTACCCACGCCTTGCCGCTCCTTGTCAGTTTTGCGCCAGGGGGCCATGGTTGCGCTGGGGCCTGCGGGTGCCTCCAGTCGTCTTGTGGGGAAGCCGGCAGGGGGTGGCTAGGCGCTCAGCAGGGCCCCACTTCCTTCCTCTTTTCAAACTCTCTCTTAGGGCCCGCCCTCCCCTCCCTGGGGCTCCCCACTCCCTCCTCCCCCTCCCGTGGAGCAGGGGCACACTGGGAGCCTGTATCTAGAAGGCTAGAAGGCCCCTGGCAGCCCAGACGGCCACCCTCCAATTTGTCTCCTCCTCAGGGAGTGGGCAGAGGCCAGACAGGTACCTCCAGCCACCCAGGCCACCCCAAGTGCAGAAAGTTTCCCTGATTCCTGAGCTTAGTGATTGAATGCAGTCCCTGTTCTCGGCATGAGCTTTGTCAGATCTGGATTCAAATGCAGACTCTTGCTTATCAGCTGGGCCACCAGGAGCAATTGCTTCATTTTTCTCATCTGTAAAATGGGGTACTAGTGCCCACTTCATATGATTATTGGAAAGATTAGAGAAGAAAATGTACATGGCAGGTAATATATAAAAGTTAAATATGGACCTCCAGGGAGGGGTCATTTGTGGTTTCACCCTTTTGGTGTCACAAACCCATTTGAAAATCTGATGAAAGCTCAGGAAACTCTCCTCTGAAATATGTAAGCACACTAGTTTACCAAAAACGTTAGAAGGTCAAGAAGGTTCTAACATCCAGAGATACGGGACCCCAGTGAAAGAGTTCTAGAGTTAGGTTGATGGAGATATTTCCCCTAAAAATCTCATTTTTACTCTGCAAACAGATTCCATCAAGAAGCGAAAATGTCTCTTTGATCCGCAGTGATAATACTGAATTTGAGTCTTCCTGAATTTTTCTTTATTCATAACTCTCACTACCCCTTTTTGCCTTACACTAGATTCAATAAGATAGATTAGGCAATATAATAGCGGACAGACAGCTATGGCAAAATATTAATTTCATTTTATCTAAAGTTATTTCCTTCACAGTTTTCTAGCAGCACAAATTGGGTGAAGTCTTTTACGAAAGCAGTTGTATCAGTCAAGATGCCACCAGAGAAATAGAACAAGTAGGATATATGGTTTACATCAACTATGGTGTTGGCTAAGCAAGTCTAAAATTTGTAGGGCAGGCTGTCAGGAAGGGCAGGATGGAAATTCAGGCAGGAACTAAAGATGCTGCTCATAGGTGGAATTTCTTTCTTTTCAGGGAAACCTCAGTTCTGCTCTTAAGGCCTTTCAACTGGCTAGATCAGGCACATGCAGATTATTAAGGATAATCTTCTTTACTTAAAATGAACTGATTGCAAGTATTAATCATATCTACAAAATGCCTTCATAGAAACACCTAGATAAGTGTTTGATCAAATAACTAGAGATTGTAGCCCTGCCAAGTTAACACATAAAACTGACCATCACAGCAGTATTAGAAATTGGGACTGTATACCAGAGGTCAATAAACCATTTCTATGAAGGGCCAGATAGTAAATACTTTAGTTTTTGCAGGTCAAGAGGCAAAATCAAGGATTTTATATGGGTACTTATATAACAAGAGAGAAAATAGCTTTCACAATTTTTATCGATGATATTAAAAAATATAATAATAATAATTGACTGCATTTTTTGTAATATGGGTCTATTAATTAGAAGATTAATTTTTTGGTGGAGAGGAAGGCATAACATATCACTTTATTGGATTTCAAAGTTAGTATTTGTGCCACTTTGAAAGATGTATGTACCCTAGAAAAGCCATGTTTTAATGCTGATCCCATTTTGTAAAGGCAGCCATTTCTTCTAATCCCTATTCAGTACTGTATGTTTGAATCTGTAGTTAGATCATCTCCCTGGAGATGTAATTTAATCAAGAGTGGTTGTTAAACTGGATTAGATGGAGACAGGTCTCTACCCATTTGGGTGGGTCTTGATTAGTTTACTGGAATCCTATAAAAGAGGAAACATTTTGGAAAATGAAAGAGATTTGGAGAGAGTAGAACGGCATAGCCACAAGAAGCAGAGAGTCTACCAGCCAATGCTTTGAAGATGAAGAAGGAAAATGCCTCCCGGGGAGCTTCATGAAACAGGAAGCCATGAGAGAAAGTTAGCAGATGACGCTGTGTTCTCCGCATGCCTTTCCAGATGACAGAAAAACCCTGACTGTGCTTGCCATGTGCCTTCTCACTTGAAATAGAAACCCTGAATTTCATTGGTCTTCTTGAACCAAGGTATTGTTCCCTGGATGCCTTAGATTGGGCATTTCTCTAGATTTGCTTTAATTGGGACATTTCCATGGCCTAAAAACTGCTAACTTGCAACTTATTAAACTCTGCTTTTTAAAAGCTGTTCTGTTTCTGGTATATTGCATTCTGGCAGCTAGCAAACTAGAACCGTATTCCCTACATCAAAATTGTTTGCAAATGTTCATCTGTTAATGCTAATCTGTAAGGAAATGTTAGATATTCCACTTTTGAAAATGACTTTGCACACAGATGAGTATGCCAAATACCAATCCAGGTGCATTAGATTTCTGTCAAACATTTACATTGCTCAGAAGGCATTTTTAGAATTTTATTAAATCTTCTTTTGATATTTGCCTTTTAGTGTGTCATTATTGAATCATTTCCAGTTGAAGGTTAAATGGAAGCTCCTCAATTACAAAGTTAAATGGATTCTGAAATTTAAAATTTCCTTTGCTTTGTGTTGATGTCTGAAAAACAATTGCAGGAACTGTTGTTTGAGCTTGGAAAATATATTCACTGCAAATTTGTGTGGGAATGGAGAGTTAGCTTCTTGTTAGAATTGCTGACAACAGAGTAAATTTATAAAAGTAACTTGACATTACTTGTGATTCAAACATTATTCAGCATCCAATAACATTACTGTGGTATAAGTTTTGCATATAGGAACTATTTTGCCTTGTAATTTTAGGTTGAATTCATTAAGAAACACCGCCAAGTCTGCAGCAAATGCTAATTTTCAAAGTCATTCACTGTTCAATAATAGTGATTGAGGGCTGCTTTTTTCATTGAGAAAAATTTCAATCTCAGTTCTGAGCCCCAAAAAACCACAGACGGCTTGCCACTGCTAAGCCACTGAACTGCTGTGTGTAGGGCAGTGCAAGATATTCAGCTTCTATTTCTGACAAAAATTCATGAACCTAGTGATGATTAAATCCACAAGAGCTAATGAAGTCTACGTTTTGACAGGACTAATTAAATAAGACATGATAAATTCAAATATTTTCCATAATGTGCCTGCTAATGAGTAGTATAATAATTAATAGGCTTTAAACACCTTACATTTTTACAAGCTTTGTAAATCTGTCAAGGAAGACATTTTCTGCCCCACACAAAATTTTACCACCATCAGCGCTAATGTATCTTTGCAGATTCCACTTTTGGTTGTACTGAATTAGTGTTTCCTCAATTTCTTTGTATGCAGACAATTCCAAGAAGTTAATTATTCATTTACTTCAAACTCAGCATTGACTCCTCAAATGAGTAGTTTAGCAGTGTTGGCAACATCTGCCAACTTACCAGATGCCAAGGGAAAACCAGAAGAAATCATTTGCCCTGTTCTCACAATGTTCTCAACTCTTCACACAACCATTCTCGCTAAAAGGCCAACGGTCATAAACTAGTTTACTTTCCCTGGACACATTTGTTCAGGTGCTATTAGCAAACATGGCTTAATTAACTCACCACCAGCAAATGCCTTTCCTTGCTTGGCTAACAACTAAGCCCCTTGGAAATCTACTTTGGGCACAGTGTCATTTTCATTATTATTATGAAGAAATTCTGCTATGATGAGATATTCCAGTTGAAATTTTAAAATTTTTCTGGCCATTGATTTCCTATGAGTTGGGACTGTTATGATAAATGCTTAATCTGCTATATTGTATTCATTTAGCACAGTTGTAGCGTCACTGCATGATAAACGTGATGCTAAACGTGATGCTTGCCCTCTAACTCGATAACAAAATGATCTACACTCCACTGTGCCTTAAAAGCATGACATTATAAGCCCACTTTTCCCTTCTTTGTTTTGACATGATGGTATGCAAATAAAATAAAACACTGCAGAACAGTGATATGCATGGCAATCAAAATTCTGGAGTTATAACTGCACCACTACGATTTTGTAGGTGCTGAGTAGCAAGGTGAAGTCATGAGAGCACCATCTACTTTCTTTGTCATGAGTGCTCAGTTCTTCCACTGCAGTGTGAAAATGCTCACAGACAATACGTAAATGAATGAACGTGGCTATGTTCCAATAAAATCTTAATTATGAACAATGAAATCTGCATTTTATATAATTTTCATGTGTCATGTAATATTATTCTTTTGATTTCTCCTCAACCATTTAAAAATAAAAAAGATTCCTAGCTCATAGAATAAGCAAAAACTGGCAGCAGGCCAGATCTGGCTAATGGGCTGTAGTTTGACTATACACATTTCTCCTGCGTCTTCATGAAGCCATAGCCGGGTGATCTAAAAGATGCTTCTATTTTCATCTTAAGTTTACGACACACAAACAGATAAGTTCACGCCAACAGTGTGGTAGGAATTTGGTCCTTAAATTATGTTAAACAGATTATTCAACACATTAAGGAAATTGAAAAATCGCTTGTAGTAGAGGTAGATGAATTTTAAAAAGTTATTTTTAAGTGAAACAATTTACTTTTGAATGGGGGTGGTTTTTAATACAGAAATCTTTAAACTTCATACTGATTAAGAGCTAGCTATTATATTTTTGAGATTTAGGTTTTTTATTATAGTTACTGATTAGATGGTACCACAAAAACATTTTGACAAGAGAGATTGATGGTCAAATGAAAAATTCTCACTAAAGTCACTTAAAGAATTTACAATTATCTTTGTCACACAAATCATTAAACACCATCCATCAAGAAGAGATATCTGGCTATTAGGTAGCACACATACTTTTTTAACTTTTATTGGGATAAGTTACATGCAACTCAAAGCTTCCCATTTGTTCTGGTTTACTAGCTGCCGGAATGCAATACACCAGAAACGGAATGGCTTTTAAAAGGGAGAATTTAATGAGTTGCTGGTTTACAGTTCTAAGGCCGAGAAAATGTCCCAATTAAAACAAGTCTATAGAAATGACCAATCAAAGGCATCCAGGGAAAGATACCTTGGTTCAAGAAGGCCGATGAAGTTCACAGTTTCTCTCTCATCTGGAAAGGCACATGGCGAACACAGTCACAATTTCTCTCAGTTGGAAGGGCACATGGTGAACATGGCATCATCTGCTAGCTTCCTCTCCTGGCTTCCAGTTTCATGAAGCTCCCCGGGAGGCGTTTTCCTTCTTCATCTCCAAAGGCTGCTGGCTGGTGGACTCTCTGCTTTGTAGTGTTGCTGTCTCTGAATCTCTTTCTCCAAAGTATTTCCTCTTTTATAGGACTCCAATAAACCAGTCAAGACCCACCCAAATGGGTGGAGACATGTCGTCCCTTAATCCAGTTTAACAACCACTCTTGACTAAATCACATCAACCAGGGAGATGATCTCATTACAGTTTCAAATATACAGTACTGAATAGGGATTATTCTACCTTTATGAAATGGGATTTATATTAAAACATGGCTTTTCTTAGGGGGCATATTTCCTTTCAAACCAGCACACTATTTTAACTACTTTCTAGTATACAATTCAGTACACTGACACTGGTGTGCCACCATCAGTGTCATCCATTATCAAAACTTTTTTATAACCCAAAACTGAAACTGTGTACCCATTAAGCAATAACAACCCAATGCCACTTCACCTCACCCGTGGCCCCTGGTAACCTGAAATCTACTTTTTTCTCTATAAATTTGCTTATTCTAGGGATTTCATATAAGTGAAATCATACGATACTTGTCCTTTTTGATCTGGCTTATTTTACTCAGGATAATGTCCTTGAGTCTCATTCAAGTATCAGAGCTCCATTCCTTTTTTTTTTTTTTGTACGCTGTATGGCAGGGGTCACATTTCATTCTTATTCCATGTGAGTATTCCCTTATTGCAGTACCATTTTTGTTTGGTTGGTTTTTTCATTTGTTTGTTTTGCTTGTTTGTTTGTGGACGTGCATGGACCAGAAATTGAACCCAGTCTCCTATATGACAGGCAAGAATTCTGCCACTGAACTATCCTTGAACCCACCCCCTTCATTCCTTTTTAAAGCTGTATAATAGTCCATTATATACCACATTTTGTTTATCCATTCATTTGCTGATGGAAATTGGGGTTGCTTCCATCTTTTAACTACTGGGAATACTGCAGCTATGAACATTGGTGTATCCATATCTGTTGGAGTCCCTGTTTTCAATTCTTTTGGGTATATAACTCTTAAGTAGATTATGGGGTGGTAATTCTATATTTTGAATTTCTGGGGAACTGCCAAACTGTTTTCCACAGTGGCTGCACCATTTTGCATTCCTACCAACAATGTACAAGAGTTCCTGTTTCTCCACATCCTCACCATTCCTTAATTTTTAAATTATAGTCATGTCTGATAATTATAATTTCAAATGCACTCTGAAGGAGGACAGTGGGAATAAGGATGTCTCTGGCAGGAATTCCCTTGAGGTCCAGACCCATGTGTCCAACTGCCTCCTGAACATCCCCTCACCACCCCACATCACTGTTTCCACAGCTAAAGCCAAGCTTGTCACTAGACCCACATCCCTGATCTGTCTGTCTTCTGTTTCTGTCTTGTGTAACAACTGACTCTGGGCAGAAACCAATGTGCTAGAATCCCAACTCCATCACCTACTTACCTGTGCAGCTCAAATCAAATTACTTAATTTTTCTAAGTAGCAGTTTCCTGGGGAAAAAATGCTATTATTTATTTATTGAGCACTTATTGCATGCCAGTCCTTGGCCAAAGTCCTTTTCATGCATTATCTCACTTAGTCTTTGATCCAGCCCTGTGAGGTAGAGACCACTATTACCCCCATTTTTCTGAAAAGTAAGCTGAGTCCAGAGGATAGGAGACATAATATTATAGCCATCAGCTGCTATGACTTGCACCTGAGAGTGGCATCATCACCCTCCACTCAAGTAAGAAATTCAACTCATCCTAATCTCCCTTTTACCCCAAATGATCATCTGAAAAACAACTCTTGAATTTCCCTTTCCCCCATGCTACTACCTTATTAAGATACTCCTCACTTAAACCTTGGATTTGATCTCCTTGACTCCAATCTTGCCTCCTTCCACTCTCTTCTCCTTGGTACTTCCAAGATCTTTTACTCAAGGAATTGTGGTCTCTTCAAACTCCTGGTTTAAGCAAGAAAAGATGATGTTACTTGGAGGATTTTAAGAAATCAAGGTATTCCACAGAAAAGAGCTACACAAGGCCTCACGTGCAAGTCGAGGAATATATTTGGGCCCATGTTTAGGTAGATTGCAGAAATCTCTTTAATTAAGGCATAGTAGAAGAGGCTTTGGATGACCATCTTTCTCAGAGTCATACATTCAGGTCTGAGATTTAATTAGAATGCACTAATAAGGCCATATTGATTATTAAATACTGGAACATTTCCAGACAAGTTGCTCAACAACCACTGATACAAGCCTCTGGAATGTTCTGTCCCCTACAGTACATGGAGGTGGGCCCCCTTTACCCTGTGTCCCCCTCATCCCTAGGCTCATGCCTAGACCCAGGGTGGAGAAACATTTACCTAGATGTGGCACTGCCACCTCATAGAAAAATGTCCAAGGCCTTCTGGCTCACCCTCCATCATTGTCCCTCATGTGGTTGCCTTTGGGAAATACAGCCTTCATAGCATTATTAACTATTTTTATTATCATCTCTTCTTGGATAACTTATAATAGTCATGGATGTTTGCTTCTATGAGTATATTCTGAACAGCCCAGGTATTCTGGAGCTCAGATTTGTACTTACCTTTTATTTACCAGAGAACCCTCTAGTTCTCACAGACCACATGGATTCTAGGCAAGGAGGATATGAGTATCCAAAAGTAGTTACCTACACAAAAGGAATAATGCTGACAACAGCAGCAACCACAAAGAAGATATGTAGATTACTAGGCACTCAAATAATTCTGCCTTAAGGTGACAGTCAAATCTCTAGAAGTGAATGTAGGATAGGGGTTGTTGACAAGGGATGACGGAAACTTTTTCTGCTTGACTGGGGTTTCTGATATTTTATTTAAATATTATAGACACAAACCTCACTGCTAATGAAAACTTCACACTGCTGCTAGTGGGACCTGTCTAAACTACAAGACTGAGATGTCAAGGCCCTGGTTAACATCCCTCAGCAGATCGTCTGTAGCCTTTCAAGATACTATTTGAATACCTAAGAACATCATCCATGCCTCTCATGACCAGATTGCACCTCTCCTCTTCAGTTTCCTTTCCTGCCTTCTCTCCATTGCCCTCTGCCCTTCTTATACTTCACCTACCCACCCACTGTACCACACACTCATGCACATTCTACACTTTTACCATAAGGCACTGTTTTGAAGTTTCCTAAATGTACTATAAGTTTCCACATCTGTGTTTGTTCTGGTCTTTCCTCCAGTAAGTATACTCCTCTTCCTCTCTTGGCTAACCTGTTCTAGGAAGACTTCCTTAGCGATCCTCCATGCCTGCCAGCTGCTCCTTGAGTCAAGCAACCCTCCTGGGTGCCTGCAGCAAACCATGTTCATCTTACTCTTAAAACTGCCTGTTCTGACCACAGCCTCCTTAGAGGAGGGAAGCTACATTGTTTTTTGTGCAAATGGCCAAAGCTTATATTGTGTGCATAGTGATACTAACCCTGCTTCCTGTTATATCACTTGGTTCACACACTAACTTGATCATCATCTAGAGGCAACTACATTCAATAGAGGTCCAGAACTTGCAGCTCCAAGGCTGAAACTGAAGAATGGCCTATTTTTTTAACAAGTACATTTGGCTCTCACTGTGTTTACTTTTTAAAAAAAATTCCCAACAGTTAACAAGGGATTTCGCCTAAACGTCTAGACTTCTAGCTTCTCTTGGAAAAGATATGAAGATCTGGGAACATAGAGTCTGCATACTCACAAGGCAGAAATCAACTGGAGGTAACTTCAACTGTCATCCTTTAGACAGAGTATGCACTCTCTAGTTTTCAGTTCGCAGCACTCATGCTTCTCTCCCAAATTCTGAAGCCTAATCTCAATTGTTATTTATCGTTGGCATTACACTATTGGATAAAGACAAAAAAAGATGTATTACTTGAGCTCATGTCCCATTAAAAGTGGGTAAATGAAAGACTGAGAGGATGTATGTTTCAAGAATCAAGGGGAAGAGTGGTTTTATTTATAGAGGTGAATGATAGTCCTAGATGTTGGTCTATGTCAAAAGGGTACTTCTTAAGCTATGATAAAACAAACCCAATTTGCTTCACTCATTTAAGTTGCCCATTTAGTCTCTGTAGGTATTTAAGTTGTGACCCCTGGCGGGTCTATTGGAGACAAGGGAGGCCAACACTTTCTGGCCAACAGCGAAGCTTTCTATTGGGTGACAGCAAACCAATACAGTTAGGTCTTCTGGCTTCCAAAGTATAAATATTAGATGTTCCTACAGAAGGCAAATTGCTAGAGTCAAAGGTGGCTCTTGAACAATGCCAGCCTTGGAGAAATTCAGAGCAAGTATATGGCTTCAAAGAAGACAACAGATTCCTCATAGGCTCTGTGTTCTT